>CAJQZM010042172.1:0-46144 GCA_907164665.1 Colias nastes | reverse complement strand
TTTTGTATTATAGATAAAATATTATGTAGTATCATCGTAATCATGATTTTGTTATATAAACTGTATTTCCTTAATTACCGCCATCTAGCGGATGTCGAGATAGACTCGACAAGATTTTAATGAGTTCATACTAGCCATTAAGTAGTACTGGTTAACGCGGACAGATGGCGTTAGTATGATTACTTGAAAATTTTTGCTCGAAATATTAAGTATTTATTATATTTTTACTAGCGACCCGCCCCGGCTTCGCACGGGTGCAATGGCGGCCGGCCGGTACCGCCGCAAACGCTACGTCCCGCAATTATTAAATCTGTAATATCTTCGAAAATATTCACTTAAATCATACGGTGTAAAGGGCGATATAGATGAACAATGTATTCAAGGTATTTAATTGGTTAAGGATTAATGCTGTATTGGTTAAAATCGCTTCGAAAATTAACCATTATTTGTCGCAAAAAGTAAATGACAAAAAAAGTTATTGTGGGTTATCCTTAAGAGATAGACATATACCATCGCGGACTTTTCTGTAGACCTTTTCAATGTGTACAATACTTAGTACATTATTTTGATATAACTCGTAGGGTTCAGCCTGCGTTTGCAATGTAAGCGGAAAAAATGTAATTATTTACGACATCACATTAGAAACCTCAAAAATAACAGTACTTCTCCACTATTTAATGGATGTTATTATACATATAAACCTTCCTCTTGAATCACTCTATCTATTAAAAAAAACCGCATCAAAATCCGTTGAGTAGTTTCAAAGATTTAAGCGTACAAAGGGACATAGGGACAGAGAAAGCGACTTTGTTTTATACTATGTAGTGATTTATTGTGAGGGAAAAATTATTACTGAGGACCTCTGCCTTTATTTTTTTCTTTACGAGTAACTATAACCCCTTTTCCAGTTTCCAATAATATCTTTCGTACTGTTTGTCTGTAAATTCAAATACTGAAAACTGGAACTTTACAGTATTTTAAATAAGAAAATCCGTGATTTTACTAATACTTAATTATTAATATAACCTATAATTTGCATAATTCTTACTGTTTAATTTGAATAAATTGATCCCCCATTCCATTCAACAGTTATATTGTTGTCAATTGATATGCATACAGGCAATTCTACACATAAATTATTTGTAATTGATTGATATCAAAGCATTTTAATTGAATGCATTAGATTTTGATAATATTTATCATCTTTATTTTAATGTGTCACATAAATTATTATCGGTGTTCAGGGCTTATTAATAATTGATTGAATAAAATCAAGCCCTTTTTTGTTATCAAAACATTACTTACAATATGAAATTTTATATCAAAATACATTACATACCTACACCTACCTATCCTATGGTTACTTCATAATAATTTTTATTATTATAAAAATTTACTTGAGCCATCAAGAATCATTTCAATGTTTTATTGCACGCGAATAAATGGAACCTTCAAAAATACTATTTTAATCTTATTTTTATTAAAGGTTTTACGACAGACTAATAATAAAATACTACGTATACAAGTTTTACGTAGTAAGTTTAGATACTAATTGATAGTTTGTAGTAATATAACAATGCGTTTCTGTTTATGTTTTAGTACCTAATCCCATTTAAAACCTTTGAAACCTTTTGACAAACACATTTCCAACATTCGCAAAATATAATCCTAAGAATTACTAAAAAGCCTTATCTTTGTAATGCGATAACATTTTCATTGAAACTTTAAAGTTATTTGTTAATGACGTTCTGAGAATAAAAACAAAGCCTATTGTTATAATATTATATATCTTCATAATTACGATTATGTAATTTTTGTTATATTATTATGAATTGTGTTTTAAGAAAATAAAATGAAATCTACACTAATATTCTAAAGAGATCTACATATTTTTTTTGTTACCCATGATTTAATCCAAAAATAACTTGACCAAGCGACACAATAGCTAGTTGAATAAAGGGAGAATAGCTAGTTGAATAAAGGGAGACCAGCTCCGATTTAAAAAAAAAAAATCGGAGCTGGTCTCCACTAAATAATCCTGTGAACCGACTTTGATGAAATTTGAAATGGAGACAGTTGCAAATAAAATAACACCCACTATCGGAAATCTGATTATTATCTATATTGTAAAAAGCTGAAGAAATTGTTTGCTTAAACGCGCTAATCTCAGGAACCACGGGTCCGATTTGAATAATTACTTCACTGTAGTTAGAAGGCAAAAGGCACAATAAGACTAATAGGAGCGGAGCAACCGCGGGGCACAGCTAGTAGTCATATATTTTTAAATGTAACAACATTTGCAGACATAATCGCGGTCAAGTGGTTGTCGTGTTAAGTTTTTTTACCTCTTCCATACAACTTGGAGATCAATCAGTATTCGCCTGACGTTCCAATAACCAATGATTAGCATATGAACTATATTGTTATGGTAGGGTTGTCATATTTTATTTAAAAATATATTTATTGAGCTTCTGCAGAAGCCAATGTTTTGTTTTGAATTTGATGTTCTCACTCTATTCCTGAAAGAACACGGGGATTTTTGAGAAAAGCACCGTTTCGTTTTTAAGCAGCAATACCTACACGCGTGTGTTGTACACTGTCATATTATGTGCTATAATTATTATCGCTGGCCATCAGGTGACGCGCAAGCTCCTTTTGACCATTATTAAGTTAATCATATCTATTAATTACTAACTTAAATCATCTGTCCCTTTACAAAACAGGATTAGTTTAGATGTAATTTCATAACCGACTGCATGGAGTTCCACTGCTGTTATATATTCTAATGGCCTACATCTAACCTTTAACAATATAATTGTGAATAATCCGTGAGGATGATGGTGACTATTTTACGCAAAATCAGATGGTCTGGCTGAATTTGAACCTGGGCACGAAGAGGAAAGTTTCAGGCTCTAGCTAGTTTAAAACAAAAAGAAATAGGTAACGCGGCAACCCTACCCCACATACATAGTCATACGCCACGCCTCGCCTATCGTCATGTTCCACTTCATAAGACGAATGATTTATAACAAACAAATGTATGTTTTGTGCGGGATATTTGAATAATATATACAATGACCACGATTGCAAATCTCAGATATGTAGCTGTACTAGTTTCTTTGTATTGTTTGCTTGAGTTATATTCAATTTGTAAACGAAGTGTAACTTTTTATTATGGAAATATAAATTACTGGAGCAGTAAAATGATCTGTTTGTTTTATTTCAAATACAAAAACAAAAGCAAATAATACGTTAATCAAACAATCGGATGTAGCTTAAAAATCTACGATAAGTATATTGTTATGTTATGTATGTCATGTTAACATCTAACACTTTTCTTCATCTTGACCGCACTAAGGACCGCACAATACAGAGACACCGCTCATAATTTGGGAGAGTCAGGACTTAAGTTGTAGTCACCGGCTTTATCCAGACTATATTTTACGTAACCTATATCCTTCTAACAAACTTTATACAAGTCATAATTAGTATTCAAAGTTTTTTTTTAATAAAATAAATCTTTATTTCACCTTTTGATTGTACAAAATTGAATATGAGGCTCTGGCTCTCTTGCTAGGCATAACCTGTGTTAAAAGAGCCAGTCTCTTCCCTTAATACTTTATTAAATATGTACTTTATTATATTATAATTAGTTTGAATTATCTGTTCGTTTAAAGTGAGTTAAAATCGAGTCTAAAGGAGGCGATTACACACGAATATACAAACATACAAGTGAAGCTAATAAAATAATAATGTTAATAATAAAATAATATAGTAACAAAATGGTTTATGGTTACAAGAAATCATACGTCAATATGCCAGAGACAACGGTCTCCGAGATCCGGTGGGCAAATCAAAGAGATAAAAATAGTCACGTTAAATTACTTATTACTTCCGTACCGTGGGTTATTGCAATGTACCGGTTTGTTACGGCTTACGTCAATATTATAATGGCACAGATTATACAATATACGCTGTTTATAAGGCACAGATAAAATAAACTACAGATGTTTAATTTTTTTTTTTAATAGAAAGGCACTGTCTCGAAGGAGATTATATTTTATGTTCTGTGAGTATGCCTTGATTTTTTTATAATTTTTATTACTACATATTTATAATTGGTACTTAGGTAGACCGTAGACCATACATTTTGTACATATTATTATGTATACTAGCATAACGCTAATACTAGTGAACTTAGATATTTTATTGAAGCAGTAATAAACAATAATGGGGGAAAATTATCATATTTTATAGATATTATATTTTTAGGGTCAATTAATGTCATCATTAAACATGCGGGTTGACAGCTGGTTTTTTATCAATCCACATCGATATTAATGATTTTAATATTTTGTATGAGGGATCGTATTATAGGTTTTACTGACATGTACCTAAAGTGGTCTTTACGACTTTACCTACCCATCTTATTTATATGTATTGAATGGTAAATGTTAAAAAATATTATGACGATTCAAAAGTGATTCTAGAAGTCTTATTGAATAAATAAATGTTTGAGTTTGAACTTTGAGTTTGATTAAGGTACCTCTAAACTACCCAGAAAGTTCGCTCGTAGCTCACCTTATTTTGCGACAGCCCTTTTACAAATTTACATGACGCATTTCACCACCTTTTTCCTCGAAAAAAAATAAGTAGCTTGTTTCCTGAAGATAACTTACATCTATTTATATTTTATACAAAATAATTACAAAACAATGAATAACTCTACCATTATTTTTTATGTTAGTAAAACTTAATTTATACTTTATAGTAGGTATGTACTTATTATTACGATATAGAAGACTGATAGCCGAAATGTTTGAGTATATAGAACATAAATTAATTTTCACACATAATTAAATATTTTAATGAATTTGGCGAAATTTTCTAGAACTCTATATGTCAGCTGTCAATGTTTCATTATATATTATTTTATTGTTATAATATCATGTCTACGTCAAAGTTAGAGCCGAAAACGTCAGTCGTTTAATAAATTGGAGTCCATTGGGTGCAATTAATAATTTAAGTCGGCTGCCTGTAAATTGGCTAAATTGGTACTCGTCATCCTAATCATTTTTATATCACATACGAACAGAACCAGAAAGAATGTATTTCATGTTCATAAGTTCATACAAATGTAAGAAAATCCTTTAAATATAATGAAACAACATTGGGATAGGTACTTACCTTATACCAGCTTCATGATGTTTGTATAATTAAATCAAAATAACTATTACAAATTCAAGAAAAAACTTTTAAAAAGAAATCTCATGAAGTAGAGTTTGCTCTATCAGTAGGTTTTAAATAATAGGTAGAATATTCGAGAATATTACACAGTAAATAACGTAATGTATTTTCAGACAGTAGCCATTGAGGTTCCCGCCAAAACTGAAATGTCATATCTTCCCGCGCATGGACTCATAGATTATAAATGCAAAAGCATAGAGTACAAATTGCAACGTGTCTTTGGTGTGTTGAAAGTAGATTAATTTTATGAATGAAAGCGTTGTGCGTACCTACTTTGGTTTCATTCATTAGTAGGTTTATACCTTAGGGCCGATACCGCAAATTGGAATGGTCTATTTCTTTGTAGCCGTATCAAAAGAGTGTCGAAACAGTAATGGGAGCGAAAATAAATGCTTTTAAATATGCGTGTTGTAATTTTAATGGAACTACCAGAGGTTAGGGTTACGTTTTTTAACGTTTTAGAAATGTTTTTAAAAACTTATTTTCAATAACTGTTCTCAACATTTAACATTATTATTTACATAAATTGAGTCATAATAATGCGCCAGTAAGTTCTGAACAAAGCAAACCGCAAGTTCACTAGAGTAGGTAAGTATTATTAATTATTTACTTAGCAAAGACACGATAATGCTATTTTCCTTGATCATTCATTTACATATAATTAGTTTCACATTATAACACATTTTAACGGGTTACAAAATACCGAACAACAACACAAATATGCTGGTAGAGATTACAAAATATTGGAATGCATTAATGTTTGAACTACGACTTAAACTCGCGCGCATATTTATGTACATAGATCACACATGATCTGCTTTATCTAATGCACATTGCATTTGCTTTTAGTATGTAGTGCGATTACGCCACGCCTCGTCCTACAGAAATAACATAGAATATCGGTCACAGACTCCGTGGAGAATGAACGCATCGCATTAATTGATGCTCTGTACATCACTATCGCGCTGGTCGGCCCGCGCGCGGACGTTTCCGTTCGATTTTTAAAAGAAAAAAAGCGCGAAACGTCGAACTTGACAGTTTAATTTTTTTCGATCTCTTGTTTTCATGTTGGCACAGATTCATAATAGCGAATTTTATCTGACCGTATCAGAGAGGTTAACAATGGGTCTGCGGACGAGGTTTTGTAACGTTTATGTTAGGAAGAAAATGTCACGATAAGCAATCGCGGCCGAGTGCAAATGTCGCCGATATCGCTAAACAGACACTAAATGCGTTCAATTGGAATACAGTTACGGTGTGCGGAGACGTATTGAGGCTTGTCCTTTCGCGGAATCCCGATCGTTGAATCATACACCGGTTATCGTGTTTTGAAACGAGCGGCAGAATGTTTGAGGTCACAAGTTGGATTCCGCACGCCGTAGTAGAAACACTGCGCGATCGCTCTGCGCAGCCGGTCATCGCGTGGCTCACGGCTATCCGGGGCTCCATAGAAGAGTACGACCCTCTCGTGCTGGTCCGCCCGGCTTCTGTGGTCTCACACGCGTCAGAATCGGACGGCGCGTTCGATGAGATCCTATCGCAACTAGGAAAGGAGATCTACAAACTGGACGAATACCAAAGACACCTATCCCCGCAGCAACCAAACGTATCTCACAGTATTTTGAACATTTTCGACGAATGCCTCGAAAGCATAAACGTCCGCGACAAGGAAACAATGCAAAATATTCAACCAAAACAAAACAGTGTAAACAGTGACAGTACATTGACGCAATCGGATGTCCCTTTCGCGACTAGCACGCCGTCCAAAAGTGCAAGCGCGATGGAGAATAGAGTTGTAGAAATAGTGCCACCGATACCGTCGCGGAGGAAAATAAAAGCGGCTTCAATAACATCTTCCAATTACGACAACGTGGACTTCAAGGACACGATCATAAAAATGGAATCAGATAGCGATTCGGAGAGCACCTGTTGGAGTTACAAGGAGTGTAATCCCGGGGAGGTGAACAAGGACACGTACGCGGTGGTGTGGTCGCACTCGAGCGGCTACCACAACTCGGATGAGATTCTGCTGCGGGTGCTGTCGCAGGTCGAGCAGCACGCGACGATATCTCGGCTGTCGTTCGACACGGCGAGCGACTTCACACCTCCGCCGTTCTCCGTATACGCGCTGCACGAGGTGGAAGACAGGTGCGCCTCAGTCGCCGCCATGACGCCGGACAAGCCGTGCGACGACGGCTACGAGCCGGTGCGAGACGCGTTGACAGATGAAAATATTTACGAGGAAATCGAGTACGGTTACAGTTACACGGACGAGGGGTGCTCCTGTGGAGGCAGTGTGGACGTGGAAAGTTTAGTCAGTGCTAGTTCGGAAGGTGTGGGTCGCGACAGTCCCTTATATGCGAATTTAAGGGATAACGATGCGTATGCGATACCGCCTGATGTGATCTTTTGGAAGAACCAGCTTCTTGATCCGTTTTGCAATGAGGATGAAGAGGATGAGGTGAGTTTTAAGTCATAAACATTATTTTAAATGGTTTAATTGCTACCGATCACTAAACATAACGTATCATTATTAAAAGTATCAAGTTTAATTGACATTAGTTTTCAAC
The DNA here is from genome assembly GCA_907164665.1 of Colias nastes. Lineage (NCBI taxonomy): Eukaryota > Metazoa > Arthropoda > Insecta > Lepidoptera > Pieridae > Colias > Colias nastes. The sequence continues at coordinate 38,327 of CAJQZM010042172.1, read as the reverse complement.
TTGTAGAGACGTTTAATATGGAAAGATCATTATTTGATGGATATTCACTTAAAGTAACTAATGTTAGTAAAATCGTATAAGTACTACAAGAATACTACTATACTACTTACAAGAATTACTTAGAAAGTAGAAACATAGGTATAAATGCTGTAAACAAATACAGTCTGTGTAACTTGCTGATAAAATATTAGCTTTACATAAGATAGAGTTATTAGAATCGGTCCAGTAAATGGGTACGTAACAAACGCATATCCAATTAATTTTAATATAAGTTATGCCTTTTCCATTCTACAATGGCTTGATAAAAAGTAAATACTAAAGCGAAAAACAGTATTTTAGCGAAGAGTAAAGCGCATATTTGTAATGCCACAGATAATATCAACGTAATGGGTTTGGCGCCATTTTTATCTCGTTTATTTAACAAAGGATTGAATTATTGCGTCTGAATAATTGCAAGAAACATATCTAAATGATAACGCGGTGTTGGTTAGAGACATGATTGCTTGTTTTGCTTGTAATTCAATAATGTTCAATTATTTAATTGTTATCGTTAACGTTAATGAATAGATAAGTACAATATAGTGGGTATAATTGACTGCTAGTTTGTAAATCCCTAAACATGTTTTAACTAGTTAAAATAATTATTGATGATCCTTAAATAATGTTCTTAATCCATAGCTCTTTTATTAATTGTTGTCATAGGACAATTAACTGGCTAAAAAATAATAGATCTATCAGGACACCCAAGGGACACCCACATCACTTTGCGGTTAAAATATTGTTGACGAACTATTCGCAAACCATATCACCGAAAAATTTCATTAAAATTTTTCAAGTCGCTTCAGAAGAGTCAGGCTACAAACATTATGGCACGAAAATGTTTTTAAAATAGATTTTAAAATATCAGGAGCCGTGTATGACAAATTCATATACATAATACCATAATAAACCATGACTGGTTATTGCGATCATGATAATATGAATTCGCAAGTCAGTTGAATTCACGGCGTATTCTGTCTGGAAATAAGATATAAGTATTGTCATAATACGGCCCCAGTAGACACTTCAAACAAAATTGATGTAATGTTGACATCATTCTAATAGTCCAATAATGGGATTGCGACACCCGTTATGGACAACAAATTAATATTCTAACAAAATACATTACCATAAACAGTGTAACGAGGCTAGAGCCAATTATAATAAATATATAGACGCTAAATTGAATTGTAGGTACTTAAATATGTCTTGTGGTTTTACAGTTTCGTCGCAAAAATATTTAAGTTATAGAGTTTTGTTTTAAACAAATTCTACTGAGAAATCTATACTAATATTATAAAGATGAAGAGTTTGTTCGTTAGTTTGGTAGAACGCGCTAATCTCAGGCAGGTCAAGTACAGAATTTGAAAATTTATTTCATGTAGATAGCCCGTTTATCGAGGAAGGCTATAGCCTATAATAATATCATCAATCATCATGCTTAAACCAATAGGAGCGGGTAAACCAGCGGGGCACAGCTAGTGGAACATAATATAATATCTTTTTTTTCGCTTACACGTATTCAAATATAGCATTTCCAAGAGAATTATGTAAGTCGTAAAAAGTTCAAATATCAACCCATTGTTTTGTTACCTGTGTGAGGTAATTGTGATCGTATTTTTCTTTCTCCATACGTGTGAGAGGGATGGAAGAGAAATGCATTGTCTCAGGTTATCGTTTCTTGTAAAAGCGAGACGGCGATAGTAGGAAGTTTTGAATGAATTTTATAGGCGCGGTAAAGCCCATTCAGTTCTTGGTATTATTTTACGAATTCCCGCAATATTGTTAAAACTTAATATTAGTCTATTGTGTGTTGTTTTAAATGGGATTCGGGATATTTCAATTTTTAATGCTTATGTTAAGAGTACTTGCTTTGATTTTCGTATTTTAATCTAGGATTACTCAACCCAGTTAAAATTTACTTAATAAAAATTTGATATTAGTCCACAAGTTAATTATAACATGTGGCAATATATATTATGCGCATTGCAACAATTTCTGTTTATATTTTACCCGTTTCCTTTATTAGAAGGTCATTTCGTAACAAATAGTTGATCGAAGCTGACAGTGTAAAATGTGACTAATTTTTGTTTGTAATTCAAATAATTATTTTGTAAACAATATTAGTCGTTATAAAATAATTAGATGTTCACTAATGACTAATTCCTGATAATATTACGTGTAATTATAATGATTCATGATTATTATTACAGCCTTGTCTTTTCAATGTATCTCTAACATTGAAGAATAGAACTCCTATAAGCTTAGATACCTACTATTTCTCGAGACATTTGAACTTTTAATTGTTTATAATTTTACTGAAAATTGAAATACAACGATGAAAATTCAGAACACAGATATTACCTCTAATATTCAGTTTTACATAAGATAGCTGATTGCGTGAACACAAAAATGTTTACACAATAATAGTTTTTCAAAACGACGAAAAAACTTTTTAGTCCAATGCAATTAGTTTTCGGTTCATTAAACACAAACATATCTGCTGATAATTGCGACATTCATGAAAAGTTTTTATTGCATGCTCATTGGAAACTTGTATTTCTTGTTATTACCTACATCAATATTCCCTAATCCCTTGTATTCTGCGGATTCCATTGTTGACTTCTTTTTATAATTGCGGGTGACTCTCGATCGTAAGTGGTTATAAAATCATATTTTTCTGCAATATTTTTTTATAAATTTAGTTGTGCTTTGTGTCTACATATATTATTACAATAAAGCATAAATAAAATACAACTTAAAACTGTAAATAAATACTGTACTTGTCATTGTAAGGAAGAATAATATATCAAACGTCTTAAGAAATATTATTATCTATTTTTTCTCCGTTTTGAAATAAAATAATTAATTATTATTTATCCCAATGAATTAGTTATTACTTATTACCGTAAATGACTTTTTTATCTGTTGGAGATAATGTAAGATGGATCGAATTGGGGTCAAATGTTCTTTTTTGAACTTCTTCATCATGTTTATCGTTCTTTATGAGACAAATATTGATATCATTTGAAATAAATTAACGAAAATCCTATTTAAAATCCTCTTAATTTATTCATTATATTATTACAAAGTTTTGAAGTAACCAAAATTACTTAATTAATAGTTATATGTGTAACTACCTAATACTCGTGTAAAAGTCGTAAATTAATCTTCTAAAGGCAAATAACTCGAGTCGAGTAAATTAGGGTTCACTTCAATCATTTGTAATTTCGATTAGATGTCCAATGAACCAAGACAAAAACATCTAATATATTTTGTGTGGTTCTGTATGAAAATCGTAGCATTATCAGTAACTAATTTCGTCGATATCGTTCATAAATTTATGGCAGGTACCTATTAATTAGTTTGGGATTTGTATTTAAGTACTTTTGATTAGAAATGTGATCTTATTCCTACACATTTGTTGCACGGCACACTGCACACTACATATATTATTATTTATTTAAGATCTGTTCGATATTTTTTAAGGGAAGGTAGGTATATTAAACCGATTGAACCCACTATAAAAATCTATATACGTACCTATATAATGTACTCGTAACATTATTGAGATAAATAAAGCATTTATTAATATACAAGATACTTAATCTTGAATACATCTTCACGAAGGTTTTATATGAAACCAAAAAAACAATAATCAACAGATCCCTAACTAATGATTTACGACGTGACCAATTATATGGAGAGCCAATTATTATGTGAAAAAACTGTTTGTTCAGAACAATTATGCGTTACTGACTCAATTATAAACGATTACTAGATAATTCGATGTGCTTTTTTAACAAAATAGAGGTTCACGGAATCTCTATGTATTTTCCACCATTGCTGTCAGCTATTGGAGATTGCTGTATTAGCTTAAACAGATTTGAAATCAAAATATTATCTTGTAAGAAATAATGTATTTACTAGAATTTTACTAGGCCAAGTAGGATCGAATTAAGGATCCAGGAAAAATCATGATACCTCTTAAAATGTTTTAGGCTTTAGGTGCTCCATAATAAAGTCATCTGTCTGAAAATGAAATGAAGCTTTTTGTATCTTTTGTTGCATTTTAAAAATAATGGGCTATTTGGGAAACATTGCCATGTTGATAAGGAATAAAAATCTGGATATAATCCATTTTTAATCGTAGAGCGGATTGTTAATTTTCCAGAATAAGTATATCGAGCATTGTTTTATAGATTTGGATCGTAGTAATATGTAAAAATTCTAATTTATAGTACCTATTCGTTGGTAATTGGGATACTATAATAAAGATAATTAAACTATCAAAAAAGATTGAAATAAAAAGTTTCTATAAGTGTTCTGGCCATCTGTTTAAGTGTTATTGACTATTAAAAAGCAATGTGTGGGAATCGATATAAAATCAATCAAATAATTGTTATGAAATTAATATAAAAAGCTAAACGATATATTCATGAGATTTTACTTTCACCTCTTATTGCGTGTCAATTTCATGATTTATTCGGATTGACAGTTTAAATTATTTATGTATTGTTTACCTAAGTCTGCAATTACCATTATTAATTATAAGTTCAATAACCTCTTGTTATTGTGCTGTATACCTATCTATACCAATATCACATGTAAACAAAACACACACACACCTACGCATGTACAAAATTAACTTTTTAGGTTATTTAGGTTAGGTTGTAATGTCACGATTATCGTTTTTTATGAGAACAAAATATCTCTTACCGATAAATTTTGCGGCTGGGAGTTTAAAAAACAATTTATTTTATTTAAAGGCTTTACGTATACGAAAGAAAAAAATCATAAGGATTATAAAAAAATAAACATTTTTATCTTATGTCGCGTTTCCACCTGCAAGTAGACTTGCAAGCTGCTGTCAGACAGACTGTCGGAACTCGGACATTTCATGCGGAAGTTTTCTTGCAGATAGAAACGCGGCATACAACGACGCGGACGTCAATAATACAATAGTCACGAAAAGTATGACGATTTTTACGGTTTCAAAATGACGTCAGAAATCGGAACTAAGACATACCTATTTCACCATTTTTCGTAATTGGTGACTAATGCATGTTTTACTATCTGTCGAATGGTCACAGTTAAAAAAAGATATAAATTTTATTTGTGCATCCACGCAGAAGTAGGAATGTTTGAATAGATATATTATGTAATATGAATACAGTAATACAGTCCATTTTTTTACACATCTTCATGAAAACCTTTAAGGTATCACAGTCTACATATTATAAATATGGCCTGTTTTATAGTCTGTGGAGCAATCCCAATAAAAACAGTATATTTGCGCATAAAAAGTCTATAAATATAATACTACATATTACACTTATTATTTGCAATTTTTCAATATACGTTGTGACGTAAAAGTCCGTTCTCATTGGACTTTGATGGCCATTTATCGTTAGCATACGTCATAATGTGACACATAGTTTTGTTATCTATTCCGTAACAATGATTATTATCTTAGAACTAATATTGTCTGCATTCTATCCCGCTAATTTTGTAAATCCCACTTGAATGTGAAAATGTAGCTTATTTAAAATATTGAGCTGGTGTGGAGAAGTTAACTAGCTTTATCACGCGGCTTATGCCACTGTCGAAAAGGTATGTATTATTCTAGACTGTAGTCTATGACTTATGTGGGTTTTTATTCAGATATGTTCAACCCGCAAGATTTAAACTTTCGCATCACTAGGTACATAGTATAAAACAAAGTCGCTTTCTCTGTCCCTATGTCCCTTTGTATGCTTAAATCTTTAAAACTACGCAACGGATTTTGATGCGGTTTTTTTTAATAGATAGAGTGATTTAAGAGGAAGCGGGCGAAGCCGCGGGTGGTAAGCTAGTTAATTATAAAAAACGAAGGATTACATAAACTACATATTTTGTTTTTACTATTTATTTTAAATCATCATCATCAGCTCATATATGTTCCCACTGCTGGGATACGTGCCTCCTATAAAGGTACAGGCTAGTATCTAATCTGTGGTACAGGCCCTAATCCACCACGCTGACCAAGTGTGGGTTGGCGGATGACACATGTCGTCGAACTTTTGATTCTTCGACTTATTTTAAATATCCATCCTCAATTATTTAATGTAAGATGTATTTCAGGACCGCTACTTAAATGTTAGTTTCGTTCCGCTAGTTTCTGCACGCGCGTCAACTAGCGGAACAAACTAGCGGAACGTGTCTATCCCGAAAGTCAATGTGGATTTCGATCCAAACGGTCTACCACCGACCTGATATTCACTCTTAAACAACTTCAAGAGAAATGCCGCGAACAAAACACACCTCTTTGCATTGTGTTCATCGATATTAGTAAGGCTTTTGACTCGGTGAGCCGCTCAGGTCTGTACGACATCCTAACGAAAATCGGTTGCCCCCCAAATTACTTCGAATTATCAAACTTTTTCATGAGGGGATGTGTGCTTCCGTGTTATTTGCTGGAAGCAAATCTGATCCTTTTTCAGTCAACAGGGGTGTACGTCAAGGATGTGTGTTGGCCCCCACCCTTTTTGGAATTTTCTTTTCAGTGTTGTTCAGGATTGCTTTTGGAGATGAGACGAATGGTATACACTTGCACAGCAGACACGATGGCAAATTGTACAATCTGTCCAGACTCCGATCAAAGCAAAAACGCGAGGACCTTTATGTGAATTCCCTACTTTTTGCCGATGACGCTGCATTTGTAGCCGAATCTCCAGAGGAACTCCAAGTACTGCTGGACAAATTTTCACATGCTTGCGACCTCTTCTCTATGTCCATCAACACAGAGAAAACAGTTGTTATGACGCAAGGACTACAAGTAATCCCTCAGATAACCCTGAACGGTTCTCAGCTGCGATTTGTCGATAGTTTTAAATACCTCGGATCAACTCTGTCAAACATACTTGCTCAGGATGCCGAGATTGACGTGCGTATAGGCAGGGCTGCTACTATGTTTGGCAAGTTGAATGATCGGGTCTGGGATAATAAATATCTGACAATCCCAACAAAAGTAGCTGTTTACAGGGCATGTGTGCTTAGTGTTTTATTATACGCGTCAGAAACCTGGACATCTTATGCCAACCACGAAAGACGTCTCAATGCTTTCCATCTACGTTGTCTTCGAAAAATTCTGGGAATTACATGGCGTGACAAAGTTACTCACGAAAACCAATGACTCTATTATACTAGTAGACGCGGCATACGCCAACATCATTGCACTAAAAAACAGCGTAATTAATACATACCTACTTACTAACGCATTATCACCAATACAGTTGTTCTCTCTTTCACTCTCACGCACGAGACATAATACATGTCTCACTCATGTACTTCGTAATAACAACTGCCGATTAAAATATAAAAAGAACGTCCAGCCACGACGCTGAATGGTGCGTGACTAAGTGAAACTCGGGCACTTAGCTGAGTTTTTTCTTGCCAAAATAGAGAGCGGGTAACGTATCTAGCTTTTTTATATATCATAGACGAAAACGTCCTTAAGATCTGCAATATGTCAAGCGTCATTGCAATACTCAAAGAAAGACGTCTTCGCTGGTTGGGCCATGTGCATCGAATGGAACCCACACGACTGCCCCGACAGGTGCTATTCAGCCAACTTGCCATTGGAAAAAGGCGTATCGGCCGACCGCTGTTACGATTTAAAGACTGCGCAAAGCGAGATATGCAGTCATTCAACTTAGACGTATCCAAATGGCAAGAGTACGCGAGCAACCGTGAGAGATGGCGCTCACAATTACGGGAAGGTTGCAGAAACCACGATCAGACTTGGTTTTCTAAACTGGCTGATAGAAGACAAAAACGACACGCCCAAACACAACTACCCGTCTCCGCTCAACTCCCTGGAGAACACAGGTGTCCCAAATGTGGGCGCACCTGTGCATCGCGTATTGGGCTACATAGCCATCATAAGAAGTGTAATAGATAGACTCCTTACTGACTACGATAATCGTCTGAAATAGACGCAAATGGCCAATGATGACTTAAATGTTATTTGTTATTATGATTAAAAATAACTTATGGATTTTCCCCTTCGTCAACCCAGTACCACCCAGAACATTGATTTTCCCTAAGATTGTGTTTTATCCGGTTTGACTCATTATGATCTCGATGAATTATACTTTTTGTCTGCAGAAATTTTATTGATGTTGCATCACGATAAAGGAGATTTTTAATTCATTCATAATATGTCCATTAATATTATGGTTTTCTACCCTAATTCTTTACTATAGGTAAGCTTTGTTAGTATCCTCATTGATTCTGCTAATATTTATTTTAGGACAAATTTATCCGTTTTTTAAGGGCTGTCACTAAAACGCTTAAATATATTTAATGCATACTGACTTATACTTGCAAGTTGCATAGTTGCTACATAAATCGTCGTTACAAGCCTAATTATTAATTCGGTTTCAATTCGGTTTTAAATAATCTATAGCGACACTTCACGCCATCTATTGAAAATTAGCTAAAGTATCTTAACCATAATCACAGATATTATAATACTACCAAAATGTCACATTATATTTTTTTTAACGTTAGAAGTTCTAAATTCAAAGTTATCGAAGTATCAAGATACATTTTGATAAATATTGTAACTTCTTTTCTCTACTATAGAGTGAAATACGTTCTATATTTTAACATTGTTATTCTATACTAGCTGTTCCCCTGAGTTTCACCCGCATTGCTACGCTCCTGTTGGTCTTAGCATGATGATATATAGCCTATAGCCTTCCTCGATAAATGAGCTATCAAACACCGAAAGAATTTTTCAAATCGGACCAGTAGTTCCCGAGATTAGCGCGTTCAAACAAACAAACTCTTCAGCTGTATAATATTAGTATAGATAATAGTTGTGAATACAAGCTTTATTTATGTTTTCACGTTTCAATAGAGTTATTGGTTTGAACGAAATGCATGGACCTAACTAACACGTGTTTATAAATCAAATTCTAAACATTCCTATCGGTATGATAATAATTATGAGTTACAATAATTACATATTATTGATATTGATAGTTGATAGTTGATACCTACATGGTTCTACGTATCTGCTACAGTACTATATGAAATAATTATTATAAAATCGTTAATTTATTTATTTCAATAATAACAAGTGAAAACAAAGAACAACAAATTGTAATTTTATATTTGAAATCTAATACAATTTTTATTTAATGTCTGCAGAGAGAGGAATATTACAATAAGAATTATAGAAAAAAACACGCAGCAGCTATCATCACCTATTATATTTTTAATTTTTTCAATACTTCGCTTCAGTTATCAGTAATGTAAAAATAATAAACATTTATGTTGATAATAAAAATATGTGTATAATTATTTTAGTGGCTGGCAACCTTGACATTTGTGCACCACATGCAATTCGCTGATTAGCGGTTCCAGGAATATTTATTTTTTCCTCATTTTTGCACATGGCAATTATTTCAAATTTACGGGATATCACCAAAACCATTAATTAATGTGGTTAAAATGTATGTGTAGAAATTAATGATGGTATTAACTATTAATATAAGTGTACCTATTGTATGAATAATGAGGAAAAAATGATGAATTATAAATTAAATTTCACGCAAATAGATTCAATAGTTTTGCGTTAACTAAAACCAAACTTCCTTCTTTCCCCGCACAGACTATTATTTTAACATCCTCATTGATTCATAAATGAATTGAAAATATCATTTTCTACGTAATAATTAATTAAAAGATGACGTTAGACATACCGACGCGAACGCCCGCAACTGCGCGACCATAAATGGTAGTGTTGAGTTGAATCACACCTGATTATACAATTGAATATCAAATTACTTGCGCACTTGGTGAGTTGCTGCGTATTGTAAGTATAATTAATACTGATTTTTTAAATTAATTGTTAAAACAGGTTGTTGCACGCAACTTTGCATATGAATAAAAAATAATACACCTACTATGCATAATGAAGAATAGTTTTGTGTAAATCGATACCAATTAATAATTCAAATGAGGAAAACTTTAATCAAGTCATAATTCCTATTTCTTTCTTTACATTATTTGAATACTGCTTTGTTAAACTACATAACATACCCTTTTAATTAATTGACATACAGTATTACCACAGATAATATAAAACTACACTAGCTAATACTATTGTTTTTTAAATATCCAACAACTCCCGTAAGTCGTAACTAGAATGTTAAACAGTTCATCCTGTTTACATAAATAAGTGTAAAAATAACAACTTACTTCGTAGACCACATAGTAATCGAATATACATTTCAATGCATAGAACGAATACTCGTAAAAGTAACATAAACGTACGAATCTGGGTTAGTTTTATTGGCCCATTATTACACCACACCACTATCGATTTTATTGAGAGGGCAATTGTAAAGAACTCCATCGACCCGACGTGAAGTTTGTAAAAAAAGCAACTGTCATGCTGACATAAGTTTTGGCGGGAAATAATTTTCAATGAAATTTTTTGTTATACTTAATATTAAATATTTATTATATTAATATTTTTTATTAATATTTTAAATTGTTGTTATTGGGAAATTCCGGTGATATTTGTGATTTAGGGTTCATAATTTAACAACTTGTCCATCAATATATAAATAAATAAATTTTTAATACGATTTCGGGTTCAAAGATTAACAATTTTCACAGATGATCGACTATTCCATTTTAGTTTGTACAAAATATACCATTAAATTCCGATCGCTGTATTTCATCGTAAAAACTTTATCACCACACAAAAATGGAGAGTAAATCTATAGACGATTTCATAAAATATATTATCTTAAACGCGGCCGTCATATTCTTGTCTAATAAAAATAGAACTTCCTGCGTTGCAGCATAATATGAACTTACTATAGGAACTCGACTCCATGTCGAAACTTATTTCTATTCATGCAGTAATTAATTAGTTGTAACCGCATCTCTTATTAAATATTAGCAGATACATGTTAGTAGTAGTAGTACATAATATTAGTAAACTGGGTTCTAATTCATGTGTTTTAAACGTATTTGTATAATAAATGGATTTTATAAACCACTAGCTTTCCGCCCGCGTTTTCAAAGAAAAATCCACATAGTTCCCGTTCCCGTAGGATTTTCGGGATAAAACCTATCCTATGTGTTAATCCAAGTTACCCTCTATATGTGTGCTAAATTTCATTGTAATCGGTTCAGTAGTATTTGCGTGAAAGAGTAACAAACACACACACACACACATCCTCACAAACTTTCGCATTTATAATATTAGTAGGATTAGTAGGATTCCATATAATCTCGGTGTTTGTATACACGTATTTGGAAAACATTTCTATTTTAAGAAAATCTTGATATATCTTGATGTACTTAGACTGATAAAGAGGTAGGTTTTTACCTAGAACACATATATAAATATCTTCTCTTAACTAAGTGCTATACCTAATATTAAACATGTAAAGTATTTTTAATATTTCTTACAAATACGAAATTATTTACAAAAAAATATTTTCTTAATCATTCTTTTATTCTCATATTCATAACTAGACATCGGATTATATGCATTTGCATGTTTGCATATGCAAATGCATAAAACTGTCTAATTACGGTGTTAGTGCATATTTTGGGATCGGGAGGCGCAGTGGCTGACTGACTGACAGTGCGGCTCGCGCAGTGTTGCCACCTCGATTTTCTGAAAACGGCTAGAAAGGGCTAAAAAGTAAACAGAGCGAAAAAATCACGAATAAATTAGTCGCGAGTACCGCCAGAACGCTTAAAAGTGACATTTTTTTTAGTTTAATTACAATTTTGTAATGTAATTATTCCGAATCTGAGCATTTTGATTGGTTGACTAACCTTTATTAGTCAATCAGAACGCTCAGCGAGTAAACAAAGCCTATTTTGGCATGGTAAAATGGCAAAAAATTTGAAAACGGGGTCCATTTCAAGTAAATTTTGAGCCATTCAAAGTAGGGCTAGATTACCCTTTTGGGGCTAAAAACCTAAAACACGGGTTGAATTCCCGAAAAAGGGCTAGATTTAGCCCGAAATGGTCTAAGGTGGCAACACTGGGCTCGCGGGTGACAAACGTCACAAATTTGCGCTCGAAAATTTGGCAATATTGCTACAAAAACTATTTTTAATTTTTAGAGAATTTCGCTGTTTTTGTACAATCTTTAATTAAAATATATAAAAATAATAAAGGTTTTTTGATTTTGTATGTGCATATTTTAGGCATATTTTTCGTTTTTAGTGCATATTTCGGCCTTTTTTAGTGCATATTTGCATGCATATTTTGGCATATTGTTAGTGCATATAATCCGATGTCTATTCATAACGTTTGCAATATTCATAACTAAGAAGCTATTAACAATAAAAATGACTATAAGTCGACATGAACTCACCATGAATCTACTCGTATTCGAATTCCCATAGTAGTAAGGTCAGCAAAATAGGTTGTTGTACCGTGAACGTAAACAAATGAACAGCATTGACTCACTACACTATGGAACCGTTATCTCTTAGATAATTATTGTACGTGATAATGAAATTAGGAACGTATTTTGTATTTACTGTAGAGTTGTAGGTACGTAGATTTGGTAATTGTACTAATTTCGAAAGTGGATACGTAGTTTTTTAATCTGGAAATAGCCTCTATTTTTATTGTTATAGCTTCACTTTAAAGTCGTTTTTTAGTACCTAACATTTATAATTTAAATTTCAATAAAAAAAACAAATTCGATTACAGATATAATAACTTTGAGATGAGTAATAAACAATGTATTCTACAGATAATTAATATCTATGCTTACTATGGATGATGAGTGGGCATCTTTAAAGGTCATACATTCACAATTTTCGGTAAATGGAATGACTAATATTCTGACGTGATTAACCATGATCTGCTGCCACATCCTTTAATGATATTATAGAATTGTGATCTGTATTACATTTACATTACACTACATGACGTCTCTAGGTATCTCTTCCTCTTAATTTTTATAAAAATACAATATATATTATGTTGCTATTATTTCTACGAAAATAATAAAACCACGAATAAATGTTGTCTATATTTACTTCGTGAAGTAGCAAGTTTCTTCAAATGATTTATTTTTATTTATTTTTTAAATTTCATCATTTTTGCAATTAAACGTTTTATAACTTTATAAAAATAATTAATAAAAGAACATGTTTAAAAAATCCGTATGTCAAAGTCAAAGGGCGCCTAAATTGTTTAAAATAAAAATACAGATTAAAAATCGATTACTTTATAAATATCTACATATATGTAGTAAAAATCATCCACAAATCTAAGATAATAATATGAATTTAGGATATTGAAATAATATAGATAATTATGTGATTATAATCTTTACTAGCGCTTTATGCCGTAGCGGCCATTTACGGAACTATTTTCGATCTTAATTTTGGTTGAATTTTGCCCCGTCTTATATTGAAATAATATATGTACCGCAATGGTTTATAAGTTTCTATTTTTCTCATAAAACACTCCGGGTGTTATCATCGTGGTTAATATTTCTAAGAATGTATATAGGTAGTAAGGAATGACGTCACAACCCTATTAGACTAACGATGTTCTTAGCATTCTTTTAATAAATAAATTAAAATATTCCGGTATTTATTAAATAGAATAGAATAGACATTTTTGTTCCATTAATTAAAATTCTAAATTTACTGTTTACATCACAGGCAGTATCATCACTACATCACTACATAGTATAAAACAAAGTCGCTTTCCCTGTCCCTATGTCCCTATGTCCCTTTGTACGCTTAAATCTTTGAAACTACGCAACGGATTTTGATGCGGTTTTTTTTAATAGATAGAGTGATTCAAGAGGAAGGTTTTAGTATATATGTAATTTATTAGGTTTTAGACAAAGCGGGCGAAGCCGCGGGCGGTAAGCTAGTAAAACATAAAACAAACAGTTTCACTTGATTTTTGAGGAACCATTTTCACATCGTATAAAATTCCACAATAAAAATAGATATAACCTATATCAAAGCATTTTAGTTTCAGACATTTCACAACACAACACAACAATCAATTTTCGATTCCTAAAATTAGTATAAAGAAAGCGAAATGCATAGTAAATTAACTCCTTTCTACGATTAATTTATTGTCACTAATTATTTGTAATTGTGCCCATATCCGGGGTGCTCTCTTTCGCACTTGTACACAACGCATATGTTAAAACGAGACAGCATGCCCATGAATGAGTCGTTCATTCACTTTGACTTTGAGGTCAAATGGTTGATTCACTGATAAATTGGGACCAACTGTATGTAGTCTGTGGCCAATTGATGCATAGATGTGCAGTTACATTATCTGTATTGAAAAGTTTCAATATCGGGACTATTGCATTTGACATCAAGATTGGATGGATATGGATGAAATAATTCCCGATTATGAATTGAATTATTCGAATTTCGAACTTCCTTTTTAATATTCCATTTATTAAATTATTTTATGTTGTTTAAAAAAAATAATTTAAACAAATGCACATTAGTTATAAAACCGATTAAAAAAATAATATTGCAATAAAAAAAAATAAGTCGTATAAAAACACTGGCCACTACACAACGTTTTAGAAAAAAAAGTAAAGAAATATTCTAGAATCGTTCAGTGCATATTTGAAATGAAATCAATGAATTTTATAAATTCCTTTACCGGCCGAATTGATAACCTCGTCCTTTTTTTTGAAGTCGGTTAAAAATGATGTAAGTTTTTACGCTATTATTATTATTTAAAATTGTATACTAAGTACATTTTAAATTAGTAACTAGATACTTACTGATTTATTTCTTTGCTCTTGTGGCGGTAAAATCACATTGAAAGAGACACACAGCATAACACCCATAACACCTCAATTTCTATAGCTGCGTAGTGTTATTATTACATTTTTTTACAATCAACCAATCAATATTGTTTTTGACTTTCCCTGTCAACGCAGTTATATCTAGGAAGGCGGTAATTTCCGTAACAATTATAATATGTAAAATAATGGAAAACAAATTCCTATGTTAATTGCCATAGCGGCTATCGATGCGTGACAAAGTAGGAAAACTAGCCATTTTAATTGTAAATAGCTAGAATTCACACGAATACTGCTTGATGTTAGGTTTATAAACCTAGGTGTTGAACCTTATAAACCTTGATGTTAAATTAACCCTATCCTACTTCCTACTAATATTATAAATGCGAAAGTTTGTGAGGATGTGTGTGTGTGTTGAAATTAAGCACACGTATAGAGGGTAACTTGGATTAACACATAGGATAGGTTTTATAGGATAGGAAATCCCACGGGAACGGGAACTATGCGGGTTTTTCTTTGAAAACGCGGGCAAAGCCGCGGGCGGAAAGCTAGTTTACTATAATATTATAAGCTACCTAGTTATAGTCTACGGTTTCCATCGCGTATTATAGTTACTAAGCTTATAACTCAAGTGAACTTAAGGTGATTGCTACGATCTGTTCCCAGCCAATATCCCGCTAGATGGCGCTGAATTCTACATTTCTAGTTTATTTGAGTTTTTGCGTAATTGGAAAAGATTAAGGTCGTAGGAATAGTCATGGCGGTTACTGAATATTATATTTTATTGAAATATGTCATATCATTGCCTTAAAATCCACCCAATTCGGTAAAAAAATGCATTATAACATCTGTCATTGCATACAGGGTCGTTTACACACACAGACGTATACAAAAATGATAAAGATTTAAGTCTAGATGGCGTGAATGTAAAACAAGTAGGATTGTTATAAAAATAAAAGTTATATTTGTTGGCGTAAACTATTTTGTTGTAATTTTGGGAAATAAATAATGTCAAAATTGATTACAATAAAACGCAGTTTTATTTTATTACATTACACTATTGTTTTTTTTATCAAAACATGTATTTGAAGTAGCATATACCTATGATATAATATTATGCTAAGAATAATTATTATTCATACAACAACAAATCTAAAACACTATTTACTATGGAAAAAAACCAGGAAGGTGAAAAAGATATTTACGATTTCGACGCACTCGACTTTTAGTAAAATATAGTAGGTAAAAATTAAACAATGGTAATGTAAATTCTAAACAAACTACTACCAAAATACAATTAGAACAAAAATCATTTGACTTGTTTATTTCACCCAGAGGCCAGAGGCGGCTCGTGACAAAATTGTATAGGTGTTCACTTGAAATAAAACAACGAAAATACAATAGCGTTCGGGATGATTTATTACAAAAAAATGAGCACCACATTTTATAAATGTCTATAACACTAAAAATTACAAAGTACAGGCTATTTCAAAACGAATTCAATGACTAGGTATCAATAATTAGTAAATCACCGAATTTGCATTCGCGAGCGTAGGTATCCATAGTGTTTGTCACTGACGGTCACTGACCTCTATAACTTATAGTTATAGAGGTCAGTGGTGTTTGTTGTGTAAACATGTATGTATTTGAGTAGTTAGTAGCATATTATATTCTGAATTTCTGATCCATGCCTATTCACTCAAAACTAATAACACTAATGATTTGTAACAGTAAATTATTTCAATAGGTAGGTATTTGAACATTTCCCAACAAGACGTAAGAATAATTATTCGTAGGTATACAAGATACAATAACAAATCTAATACACTATTTATTATTTTATTATTTACTAGCGGTCCGCCCCGGCTTCGCCCGTGGTACATGTTTACGTTTTCTCTCCATAAGAAGTAATAGCTAGAGAGCTAGCGCAAAGCTACCTGTATGTATTTGACCAGACCTGGATTTTTGTGTGTTGATTCCCCTATACCTACTATACATGAGATGAGGAGTCACTAAGCCCAGAGTGGTGGACGGGGCGCGCGCTTAGGTAAGACAGTTGGAAATTTTTGGCGAACTTTGAAACCATTTGACCACGTCTGCCATTTTGATATTTGAAAATAGATTATTATTACTATCGGAAAATAACAATGGCAGACCATTATCACGCGGATAACATTCTGGCAGACACTTATGAAAGTGCTGAAAAAAATACAATTTTGAAAGTATTTGACCAGATCTGCCATTCATATATTTTATTTATGAGGGTCTTAAAAACTTATTTTCGAAACGGCAGACATTTTCATTGCGTACAGACTTCAGCAGACAACAAAACTTTACAGACTTCAGCAGTCAACAAGACTTAGCTTCTACATGGTCAGATGTATATATGTATTACGTTCCCTGACCTTACATCAATGATTTACTTTATTAATGTTTTTATGGTCATTTACATTTTTTTGAAAACTATGGAATAAAATTTATAAATTTGATGATACAAAACTAAATATACATTTGTAAAGAATCTCAAATATAAAGTTGTGTTGCAAATAACAAATCATCATTTAAATATTTAGTTTATTTCTTTATTTAAGAAACAATTAACAATTACAAAACAACATAAAAAAACACGCATGCATTTATTGAAATGTTCATTCATCATCACTATCGTATGGCGTTGTGTGACTCGTCTTCATAATCCATTGAATCGGATTCTGTAAAAGTAAAACGTAAATTATATAATAAAAGAAATGAGTAAAGTCAAAAATAATTATTAAAGAGTTAATCATTATAAACTTACCTAGTAAGGCAATGCCTTTGATGTCGCACGATGCCGCCGCGCCGCCAGTGTAGGTACTTCTGCTGCTACATGAAAATATGCTAGGGTTGCAACAAATGGGAAATAAAACAATTGTGATTATTACTATTATGATGTAATCATTTATTCATATGTACATTCAAAACAATTGCGATTATTAAATCTGATGTAATTATTTTTTCATAAATATATAATTATTATTAATTACATAATATATTGCACTGTGAAATATTTACGTATCACTTTATTTTTGATGTTCTTAATTGTCTTTTATAAAATTTTAGTGACGCATTCGCATTGGGATCAACAATCCGATAAGAAAAGAATGGAGACAACATATACATAGCTTTGATTTCAATTCTACAGATACAAAATATACAATCTATCTAAAATGATACAACGGATGTTTCCTGCGTTTTCTCGTCAAAATACCGAAACAACGTAATTATTGTATAGTAGTTGGGCGTGAAAGTAAAAAAACAAATGAAAAGTGTTTTCCATATGATTATTTATTAAATTTACGCGATTAAGAATAATTTCAACGATACAATTTAGTAACCGAGAATTCAGAGGATTAAAGAAAATACCTGCCTGATCATTTTATCAAACTCTAAAAGAATTATGGTTATTTCGCATCACTCGGTTTATTAGTTTGGTAATAATTATTAAAGGTAGTTACAACCCTAGCCATTGAGTCGAACGGTAGGCAACACAATATCGACTTTGTGCGGGTACATAATTATGGTACATTTCTTCTTGCTGTGAAGCGTAATTATTATTATTAAGATTTTTTAGGCTATTTTGAATCAGCTGTTCTAATTTAATTCTAGAAATTTATTAAAACGTGATTTTTTTAAAAGTATATTATGAGTTTATAAATACCTCAACCAATAGTTATTGTGTCCTATCCTCATTTCTTTATATCTTGGTAGTTAACTAAAGTGTTAAATTTACATAACCTCAACAACAACATTTACACTGCCACTGCACTAAAACTAATATGGAATCCATCACACAGTCTATTGATCAGATGTTTGAAGTGTTTAACCACAGAATGGATGAGTTCCAAAAGGATCTCCAGACAATTTCAACAGCCCCAATGGGTAGCCCGTCTTCTAAATTAGCGTCTGACTTTACAGTCTTTCGCACATTTGTCTTGACATCACTACAGTGTCTACAGTCTGAGGTTATCCTCCTGAGTAACAAAACAAAAGTACCTACGACGGACGACCACGCTTCGAGTTGCCAAAGTAAAGCAAGCAAGTTTTCCATTTTTCTGTATGAGTAGACAGAACTTCAAAACGCCACCTGCTACGGTTTATATTATGAACGATGGTTATAAAAATAAAAGTTATATTTGTTGGTGTAAACTATTTTATTGATCAATAATTTTGGAATTTAAAACTGTCAACATTGATTACAATAAAACGCAGTTTTATTTTATTACACTATTGTTTTTTTATCAAAACATGTATTTGAAGTACCATATAATATTATGCTGATCCAAGCATTTTCACTCAAAACTAATATCACTAATGATTTGTAAAAGTAAATTATTTCAATATACATTTCATAACCAACAAGTAAGAATAATTATTATTATTCCTACCTACAACAACAAACCTAAAACACTATTTACTATGGGAAAATAACCAGGAAGGTGAAAAACATTATATTACCTATTATTTACGATTTCGACGCACTCGACTTTTAGTAAAATATAGTAGGTAAACATAATATTATGGTTTTGATTTTTGCTACTAGTATAAGAAAACTGCGTGTTCAAACTACTTGTTTGTCTGTCTGAAAATTCGGAAGTAGGTAGGTACTTTGGTAGTTTACCGATTTATAATAATATTGTATATATCGTTGTTTAAAAAATATTCAAACACAATAAAATATGATATACTGATTTATCACTGGTTTCAGTGATGAACTGATGAGTCAATGTTAGCCACTATACTTTCGTCATACGTGTGTATGATTGATGTGATTTGCAACGTGGTGATATTTCAGAAAAATCACGGGTCAAATTGTCCCACCGAAAATATAACTGCGTTATAAGAATAACTATACCTACGATAAATTATACATAATACAATATAGTCTCAAATGCATACTAGTGAAATATTTTATTTGAATCAATAAAATAAAAAAAAAATTAAAAATAATAATAATACAAAAATAAATTCACAACACAAGAAAATCCGCGCGCAAATCATAGCGCGTGACAATGAAATCAAGAACTTTCGAGCCGACGCGACGCGGACGACGAAGGAGCCTAACAAAAGTACCTACCTACAATCATAGGCGGCTCGTGACAAAATTGTATGGCCGTGTTCACTTGAAATAAAACAACGAAAATAGGTACCTACAATAGCGTTAGCAGTACAAAAAAATGAGCACCACATTATAAATGTCTATTTATACACTAAAAATTATAGAGTATTTCAAAACGAATTCAATTATTATTTAGCAATAATTAGAAAATCCCCGAATTTGCATTCGTGATCGTATTCATAGTGTTTGTCTACACTAATATTATAAAGAGGAAAACTTTGTTTGTTTGTTTGATTGTAATGAATAGGCTCATAAACTACTGGACATTTTACCAATGTTTGCAAGTTTGTGATTACTTTGATAGTTTACCGATTTATAATAATTGTATACTTATATCATTGTTTAAAAATATTCAAACACAATATGATATAGGTACTGATTTATCACTGGTTTCAGTGATGAACTGATGAGTCAATGTTAGCCACAATACTAATCACTTTCGTCATACATGTGTATGAACTATGATTGATGTGATTTGCAATGTGGTGAAATTTCATAAAAATCACGGGCCAATTTTTTGTTTTGAATCCCACCGAAAATACATATATTACTAATTGCGTTATTAGAATAATTAATTACTATACCCACGATCAATTATTACAATTTACAATATAGTCTCAAATGCATACTAGAGAAACATTGCAATTTGAATCAATTAAAATGCATAGCATACAAAAATAAATTCACAACACAAGAAATTCCGCACGCAAATCATAGCGCGTGTCAATGAAATCAAGAATGTAATTTTATATCAAGCCGATGACGACGCCGAACTAAAGTACCTACAGTACCATTTACCTTCAGTGTACAGACCTACGACGGACGAACAATAATGAGTAATAAATTGTTTACAAAAAAAAACATAGTTTCTAAGGTCATTAGTTTTATTTTATTTTATTGTTATTTTCTTTGAACGATTGGAAATGAAATTACTCAATTTTTACACAGAACTTTGATTTATTAGAATTATGCTCATTATGTATAAGATAACGAACGCGAATGCACGACATCTAGCGCGTCAATGTCTAAACATCGCCTTTCGTTTAGACATTGACGCGCTAGATCTGTAATAAGTATATAGTCTATGCGCTAGATGTCGTGCTTTATGTCGTGTTTCGCTTGGCAAAAGTCACGCACACTACTGTAGAAGTGTCAAATTTTTCCGGTATTTTACTGTTGTTTTTCTAAGTAAATATTGTAAATTATTGATTAAAAAGGTCGAACGCGCACACATTTCATTATAGAGAAGTGATAAAATGATTAGTTTTAAAGAAATAGTGTCTGTGTTAAGTGTTTAGAGGTAATCAAAAATGTATGGAGGGACGGTCGGAACATCAACCTTAACCAAACTTTTCCGAAATCATATTTATTTATTATTTATTATTCACATTCATTCTTAAAGAATTTCGTTGAATACCTTATTTATTTCCAATAGTCTAATCTTATATTTTATCACTTCATAAAGTTAGGTACCTAAATAGCCTAATTATTTTTTGGATCGTCTTTATTCCTCACAAAATACATCAAAATCAGTTTAGCTGTTACAAGTAACATTTATAACGTTGAAACAATCTCTATTTGAATGGAACCAACGACGATTATGGCCGCGCTATTGTAATGTTTATGACTGTTTATTATCTTTATTTATCGATCGAATTACAATGTTAGACAGGATGGCTGTAGAAATACGTACTTTAGTTTTAAATCTAATACTTTATTATAGAGGATATAAAAATATATATAATCACTACATAGTATAAAACAAAGTCGCTTTCTCTGTCCCTCTTTAAAACTACGCAACGGATTTTGATGAGGTTTTTTTTAATAGATAGAGTGATTCAAGAGGAAGGTTTTAGTATATAATTTATTATGTTTTAGACAAAGCGGGCGAAGCCGCGGGCGGAAAGCTAGTTAGGAATATTACATCTCGTAATTAAGCTGTTAACGAAAATTTTCACTGGTGAAAGTGCTGCAACTGATAATAAAACTTTTCGTCAGAGAAATATGTTTTGCAAAAATATCAGCATCTAGGTATATTTTCGCTTTACGATTCTAGTGTAGTAACTTTAAATAATATGTATGATGAAATTGATATTTTTGGTTTTATGGCATTCAAATGCTTTATAAATATTAATTTATAAAGAATAGAAAAAAATCGATCACGAGGCGGGACTCGAACCCGCATCCTTTCACGCCATTCCGGGGCGATCGAATTTATTATATTCTTTCAGTTTTATGTGTCTAATATGTATGATGATAATCATTAAAATTATATCTATACGTATAATAAAAGTAGGAAAGTTAAAAGTGTACTTACATTGAATTTTTATTTTAACTTTTCACTTGGACAAAGATACTTCACTTATTTGCATCATTGAATGAATCATTGAGACGTGACTGATCATTCTCCTTGACATCATTATGAAGGTAGATGCTATATTATTGTCGTGTTAAAGTAAATATCATAATATAATTAGTTTGTATGTATTTTTACTTGCTACAGGAAGGAGAATATTTTTATAGTGCTGACGTAAAAATGTTAACAGTGAAAAACAGAACTTTCTTCTGATTATTTTTTTATAAATCAGAACTGTTTATTTGATAACGTTTTTAATCTACGTATGTGTTTATATGCAACCAATTTCGAACTATTTCTAAACGTTTTTAAATATATGAACCATGCGTATTGTGTATACTGTTATAATTTAGTCTCAAACTCAAACATTTATTTATTCAATTAGACTTCTTCTAGAAGCACTTTTGAAACGTCATTATATATTTTTAACATTTACCACCGATTCGGAAAGCAGTATCTACGGAGAAGAACCGGCAAGAAACTCCATAGCTGCTCTTTTAAATCTCTTTTACAAAATAAACATAAAACTGAAACTAAAAAAATATACCGGCTGAATTGAGAACCTCCTTTTTCGGTTAGTAATAGAAGTCCTAAGTCGGTTAAAAATAGAATTCTCATAAACAAAGTGTATAAGTAGGTATATCTTAATCTATATTAAAAGGTTACATATAATTTGCATAGAAATTGCAATATCACACAACACAATCGGACCCGGAACCATTCACTTAATAATCAGACAGCGTCACTGCGTCCGGAATTATATTGTTAAACGTCATTTGTATCCTGCTCACGAAATTATTTATTATCTATGTTGTAGTTTGAATACGCGGAGTCTTATTATAAGGGCATCTATATATTGATGTATGAAAACTATAATCTTACATTGAAGTGGACAATCTTAGAAAACATTGTGCTTAAAAAAAGTGAATTATTTATTACGTTTATTACGAAAATTTTAGTAACCAGCAGTTGAGAGGTTGAAAATCTTTTACGGGGACTCATGTTGATGGAATTTCACTTATCTCGATGACTTTTTAATAATTTTAAGAGCTTTAAGGCGTCTGTTAAGCAAAATGGCCCACAGGAAGTGGCTGGGAGTACTGACATCTTATTTTTAACTGTATATTCTAAAACATATGTGTAAATCAGCCATGAGAAAATACGTGAAGTACTGTTTTTATGAACCTTCATCACCTGATATCTGGAAATTGGCCCATTGACCAAGCTAGCGGGTAGGCAATAGGCATACGATGGTAGCACATATACTAACACTATCCAATCGTCCACATTGTATCCGTCAGAAAATAGGTGAGGTCTGGCGGCCCTGGGATCTTACTCTATAACATTAATTAAATTAGCATTGCATTCCTTATTAACTACAATCCTAAACCTATATCTAGTTAACTGAAAATACCAATAAACATGCGGAAATATGGTAATGTATCTGAACACAGACTATCATTGATGAAGGGATAACGTTTCATCGCAAATTGACTTCCTTCACGGAGATCTCGGATTTCAGGCGCCGGAACATCCTACTGTGTTTAAATATATGTATAAAGAAATATCTTGATGTGAACGTATTGTTAAAATAACTGCATTTGAGATGAGAGTGAAGAAAACTAAAAAAAAAGTTTTGTTGGGGCAATTAGAATCGAAAAAGTCGATTTTTAGAAGACTTTCAATGGTAGATGGCTGAAAAAGGATATATAAAAACTATTTTTTTGTTCAATCCATTGAATAAAGAGGAATACAATTTCTGTATGTTTGTGTTATAAAAATTGTACGATAATCAAATATCTGCAAATCTACGGTTTCCAATTGCTATTGTTATATTCTCCGTATTCTTGACAGCATATTACGTACCTACCTACCTATTCCAATTTTTAACCCCCTTTTATTAACTTCACCTGTATTTTTTTATGTAACCCATTCCTTTAGATTTTGACCCACTTAAATGGGCAAATTTGATTCAAACTTTGTACACTTATCAAAGATAATGCAGTGACAATACAATAATTTAATGCGTTTAAGCGTGTTTATGTAAACTATATTATTTATTATGTTAACTCTTATTTTTTTTTAACAAGTGATATATAAAAATACCTTAAATATATTTACGTATCGTTTCCTCCACAGTGGATAACCCCCGAGGAGTGCGAAGTGTACACGCGGGAGCGGAGGCCGCCCCTCGTGATACCGCGCATCACGCAGTACCGCCCGCCCCGGCGCGACCAGCGGATACACTATCCCGAGGTATGGCGATTGTGTAATGTGCTTCTTCTTCTTTAGTAGAAAAAAATAAAACGGTCGTCTTTTTCTTCATTGTTAATAGGCCCCAATAGAGGTACTTCACCAACAACTTCTCCAATGACCAGTGTAAAGTAAACTGTCAATGTCATGTGTTTATGTCAAAAATGTAACCTTTCAATGTCGGATTTTTAATTTTCACGCTTATCCGTGCCGAATTTTTTGACATTTAATAGCGTGTTCTGGTTTTGGTTAAAGAGTTTTTAAATCAACACTAAAACGTGCGAATAATCAGATTCGAGAAAATATTGATGCTTAATTTTCTGACTTCTAACGAAACGAAACACTGGCTGACCTGAACCACTATTGGTTAAAAAAATCTGTCAATTATAGTAGAGCCATTTTAATAGGCAACATTTGACAGTTCAACAAAATTCAACAACGTAACCTAGTAACGACGACATAGAATAACATGATATTTCGTTTTGTTAGAACTGCACATTTGCTTAACTTTTTTCAATTACGATTACATATTTATAATAATAATGACCGATACAAGTAATTTTAAGATTTGATTTTTCTGTTAAACCATTCTAAACATAATAAACAATTTCTGATTTAAAGAACTGACGTCGCTACAATTTTGTGTCAATAAACCTTTTTTCTTTTTAAATACCAGAGACGTTACTCTAAAAATCGAAATCTGACATCTAGAATCGAATGCATTGATTACTTGTGAATAAAAATCATCATGAATTAATAAATGTGTTGTGTTTTTTTAATTATGTATTATACTTGTCTTATTTTGCTCCTTAAATTTACGAAAGACAGTATATTTATTACTGGGACAGGGATTCGCCTGATGAATTTTAAAATTGACATGTGTTTCAAGTTCGATTGACAAATGTTTCAAGTCTGTATCGATTAATTCACTTTAATCGATGTTTTTAAGCAGGTTACCACTCTTCGAAGATAAAATTGATAGACGTCAAAATGTTGCCTATTAGCTATGTCCACACTATGCACTTTCATCTTCAACTTTCGTCTTCATCTTTCTATTCAACTTTCGTTTGTCGCTTTCAATATTGAATTCAATATTGAATGCGTTAACGAACGCAACGCCAATAATAGTCATTTAGTTCATTCGTAGTTTGTCAGCTTGTGGAAACATGTGCGACGACAACATTTTACTTAGTGGAATATGTGCTGCTTACTTGGTCATAAGAAAATCCAGAAAAAAAAGAACCAAGCGAAAGTTTTGGATACGAGGCTATTACAATAATCGAAGTAATGTGAATATGAGATAACTACGAGAAGATAAAGATATTCTTTTTAAAAAATTTACACGTATGTCTGAAAAAAATTTCGATAGACTTTTGAAATTGGTTACACCAATAATTACAAAACAGTCCACCAAGTTACGTGAAGCAATAACTAGTGAAATAAAATTAGCTATAACACTTAGGTTCTTAGCTACTGGAGACAATTTAATGTCTCTTTCATATTTATTCAAGGTGTCCAAACAATTCATCTTGTTGTTGAACGCTTTGTGGCACAGAAATCCACCAGACGCGCGAAACGTCTTTCGCAGCGCGCGCTGTGCTTTCAACTGTCAATAACGCATGCGTCAAGGGCATGCGTTGTGTGCGCTGTTGACTGCGCTGTGACGCATGCCCTTGATGAACGAAAAAAGGCACAGTGTGGACATAGCTATTAAATTGGCTCGACTATAGAACTATTGTTTTTATGATAGAGTTGTGTAGAGTAAATACTATTCTAATATTATTCTACTTTTATCTAACTAAAATCCAGTCAATCTTACAATACAACTATTTAAATACTTAAACAAAATCCAGCCTACGTGCATCCACACTCATCCAACCCGCGAAACAACAACGGCAGTCATTTGCAAACTATAGTCGAATGATTCAAATTTTCGCGCCAAAACCGTGTGTTAATACAGGCTAATTATTCGCGACTACAATGTGCGTTCCAAGATGGCGGCCGCGCATCCGGCGAATCGTTCAATGGATGAGAATTTTAATGTGAGAAACGCTCATTGAAATTTGTGTGTGGTCATTTTGTTTAGTAATTAACTGTTTAATTAAATATTAAGGTTGAGAGGAAGGAAGTACAAATATTTGTTTGTCTGGCTGCTGGCAACAGAAGATTGATTACTGCTAAAGAAAATGAATCGGTGAAGGCGTGAAATGCATTAACATTTGCATACCCCACTTGGGACTTTAATAATTCTAATTTCTCTTTGTATTAGTAACCTAGTAACTTAATCAAGGTTATGAAGTGAGACAATTCAAATCCTTGTTCTGTCTGTTAAAATAATTGTAAATCGATGTGTATTGTTTTATATTAATTATTGATGAATTTTAGCATGTAAATAACTAGAATATGAAACATCTAAAAACTTAAGCTTCTGTTGCAACAAAGATAATATAATATCTACTATACCACAGACTATACTAGGCTGCGAATTGAAAGAGTTGAATTAGAGGGTATACAGTTTTGCCTTCGGCCCAATACGTAGTTTGGGTCAATAGATACAATAACATTAAGTCAATGTAAGCAAAGCCACAGCACAGGCCATAGTCACGAAGTTAACTATAGCTATTTCTATAAAATATATAAAGCAAATATTGTCAAGAAACTAAACATTCAACATTCGTTCTCAATACTCATTTAAATAGATAAGACACGCATGAGTCAATGCTGATTGCAGTATTTTGCACCCATTTACCTTTACCGCAAACGCTGTTATAATATTATATTGTGACAATAATAATAACTAGCGATGGCCCGCGAATTTGTTTGCGTTTAGCTTGGATTTTAACTCATAACTTTCTGGACAGAGTACAATTATTATACCATTCGTTTTATGTATTGCCCTTGTATAAACCCGAAAAATTAAAATATGTATTTGCCACTACATATTTAACGCTAAATCTCAACCCTTTTTCAACCGAATTGGCATAAATTTTGCTTGTAAATAAGAATTCTACAATATTAAGTATTCTAGAATTCTTATGGCTTTGATTTTTAGCCGCGTATTCATATGTTAGACCTGATACAAGACCTGACTGAGATGGAAAACTGTGATGCTTTCTGAATTATGGAGAAAAAATATTTGAAAGGAAAGAAATGGCAAAAAATAAGTTAAGAAAAAAGTTCATGATTCCAAACCAACAGATTAAAACAAGTGCATTTCCAGAAAAACACTCATAGCCTAAAATAACCTACAAATATATTCACATGGTACATCAGTAATTTTTATGGAACATATTAGCTTGATATATTAGCTAATAGCTTGATTCTTGCAGTTACTTAATCCTACTGATTTTTTTTCTGTAATGAAGTAAATAATACTGTCAAGGCATAAAATTAATATTAGCATCCCAGTCCTATGACCACACTTGCTCCGAAGTGTCAACATGATACTATGACGAATCAATCCTGTTTTAAATCCGTTGAACGACCATAATTCCTAAATATTGGTGCAATATTGAATATTGAATTAAATCACAATAATTGCAATGCTTTCATTGAATTGCGGCAGTAATCAGCGCACATAAAGCAAAGATAAGAACGAGCGTTTCCTAACAGCGAATCGACCGCTGATAAAGTTAATAGGGATGTGTTATCGATGTCGATAATGTAGAATCGACTTAATCGATTAATTCACGATAAATTTGAAAATGATTGTGAACTAATATTGAGTTTTTCTTATTGATAAGTGATAAAATAGACAGTTCTTCAAAGAAAGATCATAAAGCTGAACTAACTGAGAAAGGTAAATCCCTCTCCTGTAAGATAGGTACATTATCTAATCATTATTTCATGTAAAAAATAGATGTAATAGATAAGTACTTACAATAAGAGTCCGCGTAAATAAATAATATAAGATTGTGTGTGTGATAAGGCTTTTCAGCTTTTATGGCATCTTAGGTTAGCCGTTAAGTAATTATAGGTTATCTTTTAAACTCAGATGAATCTGGATCTATTTACATATTATATCTCTTTGCTTCTGTTTCTGAGGTTTTATCCTACCTTCATGTTTAAGAAGACGAGAAAAGTAAACCGTTGTTTTAAAAGTATTATGAGAAACGTATGAATGTCGATATGTGGGTACGTATCGACTCAACAAAAAAGTATGTTGGTCAGCCACTAAGCACTGTGTCTATTAAGTATCAGCGCGTGCAAAGAAAAAATTGTAACGAATAAATCAAAATTACCACACTAGAGCGTGCCAATTATTCATCGATTGCTCGTTACAAAACATCGATGTTAGCAACTGTTACAACACTATGCCATATCATTATGCGTCTACACGCCACTAAAATGTCCGTGTGTCATGTTAAATAATAAATTTATATTTTCCTTTAATATATTCAGTGTCAATATGTAGGTAGTGTTGTGGAATTGAATATGGTGGTTAAAAAGTGATTATGTTTAAGTTAAAACGTGGCAAGACTTGGTTTCGGGAGGTAGGTCATAGATATAGGCATAGATAATAGAGGGAAGTAGGTTTCTGTAGTATATAAACTTGTGGTAATGCCCGTTATTTATTAATATGCAGGAATCTGTTATTGTATTTTATAATAATATTGTATTGAAGTGAGAAATATTACTATTTATACCATCTGTACGCCCTTCTTCCATAATAAATTGTTAACCTTGCTATGTATTTATTTCAAATATTACTATGTTCTTCGGTATGTGTAATTCGTAGAAATATGGCGCCGAATTTATATTGAGAAATAAAAATGCGGAAGTTGATAAAGATTGTTACTTTCGTTATCAATTTCTGGCTTAATTGAAAGGAAATTTCTGATATTGATATCAAAAAGCGTAGCGAAAACTAAGTTTGAGAGAATATTTTCTGAAATAGTAATAAATTATATTTAGAATGTATGTAATGTACCAATGTGACATAAAATTCCTGTGGGTTTGATTAGAGTTTTACTTGTTGAAATTTGAATCTTATTTCTTGGTAATAGAGCTCACTTTTACAACAATATTTGTGTTGGAACACAAAACCACAAAGTACATACATAAACATAATAACCATTTAGTTATATATTTGGAATTGTAAATTGCTTTAGTACTTTGTGACTATAATTAAAAAATAAATTGATATGAAAAGTTTATGACACGAGTCAAGCAAGTACATATTGCACGCGTATTCATTATATTCATTCTTATAGTAATCATGACTTCCAATCTCCATGTAATGAAGGTCAGTTGACTGCTCAGGAGACATACTAAACAAATTTACAACTTTTATCCCATGAAATAATAGTAGGTAGTTTCCCATGAAATAGTAGAAATAGTAGTAGTAATAACCCGGTAGATATAAGGGTCAAAAGGTAGGGTAGAGACGGTGTATCACATTCTCACACCATAACTTATAACTCTGGAAAGCTACTGAAATTTTTTTTAAACAAATCTCTCATTCAAATATGCCTAAAACCATGTAAACTATTGAGCTTGATATAACGCCATAATATTACATATACACAGCTGATTTACTTCCGATCCATAATGGGAAACGCCCAATGAATTTACAGCAAGATATTATACCCACTAAAGTCCTTCAACAATAAATAGGCGTGTTTTTACTTCTTATAGCCAGGCGTCCCTTTAGGCAAAATAATGGAAATGAATTATGAACAACGTTATTTACACATAATATGTATACTGAAACTACTCTTATCATCACAGAGAGCAACTAAATAAACACAACAGCTGTCCTGGGTATCATACTTTAATACACTTAGTTGCTCACTGTGTGTGTGTTCGTTAATTTCATAAGGTACCAATAATTAAATTGTGATTGTTATGCTACTTTTTCGTTAAGTACAACATTAATGTCTGGTCCAACTCAGGATACAACCTCATTACCCTTTATATAAAATTGTGGCAAAATATCAGACATGAAAAGGAAATGTTAAGAAAGAATAACATACCAAAACTGCATCTAACACAAAGAGCTGGAGCACAACTCAAATACCAAATACCTTGTTACAGGAGAGTCTAAAAGACGTACCAGCCAAGTCGTGGAACTGGTCTCCGACGTCAGAGCGCAGCCGTCTCGACTTGGAGAGGAGTTTTAGCAAAGCGAACAGTGATAGCCCGCCGCTATGGGTCAGCAAACGACTGGGTACTTAAGTGACTCTTTACTATTAATATTTTATGTCATAGTCTCAAGAAGTAATGCAAGAAATCGTGTGCTAATTTTAATGCAACGTGTTCTTTTTTTAATAATTTTGCACTACATATTCGATGAATGTAATAAAATAAAATATTGGAAAATACGAACGGTTTTTCATAGCATTTAAAGTTTTATTGGACTGCGTTAATAAAAGATTGGATGTGTACGACAGCTTGTCTGAATTCGTAAAAAATGATCAAGTGACTAAACTGTCAGGCAATCCAACATTTTTATGAACATCTACATTCTACACAATCAAATAATATTATTATTTCATATACACCTGCTAAACGCTTAATTAAATAGTCTTATTAATGCAAATGTGTGTTTACTTGTTTGCATTTCTTTACGTCGCAACTGATATTTTTTTTGTTTTTTGTCTAGATTTAGTTCGGAAGCTAGATAATGACATAGGCTTTTTGTCGCGGCTAAACTTCTCAATTTCAGTATTTGCCATTGACGAGTATTTTCATAATTTATCTCTTCCCTTCGCGTTGAAGATCTAGCTTTATATAATTTACCCATTTTCCCCTCAGGCGGTTCCACAGAGAACCTACTAGCGCGTCGCCCCAATCATCTCCAACTCCCCCCCTCCTCCTCCGGCGACAGCCTGGACGTGGAGGTCCGGGAACGGGCGCCTGGCAAGAAGGAGAGGAAGTCCAGGTCCATGGTCGCGCCCAAACAGAAGAGGGCCCCTGTGTCCTCGCCAAGACTTATGCATGTGCCTATTGAGGTAAGAAATGGTCAAATTGTGGTGAGTGTTGTGAATTTTTTTTTTAGGTGAGAAAATTGCCCTATTTAGGTGCGGAAAAGTCCTATTTAGGCGGAAAATGGTCCTATTTAGGTAAGAAAATTTTCCTTTTAGGTGAAAAAATGGTTCTTTCGATGTGAGAAAAGGAATCCTGCTCGCGTTCAAGAAGCCTTTATGAAAGAAGGTTAATAAAAAATCATGGTTATTGGTCAAATATGGTCTATATTCGGAGGCTTATATAGGTATGTTACCGTGGAGGTCCGGGAACGAGCGCCTGGCAAGAAGAAGAGGAAGTCCAGGTCCATGGTCGCGCCCAAACAGAAGAGGGCTCCTGTGTCCTCGCCAAGACTCATGCATGTGCCTATTGAGGTAAGAATTCGAGCTATAAGTATAGCTGTAAGTAAGGAAATGGTGAAATTGTCCTATGAAGGTAAGATATAATAGGATATACCTATGTCATTTAGGTATGATATGGATTAGGTTCTTTTACTTTTAGGTGAAGAAATTGTCCCTTTTAGATGTGAAAGTGGTCCATTCGAGGTGAGAAAATGGTCACAAATTTTAATGTTTGACATAATGATAATTCTTCTGCTTTAGGTTTTAGTTGGAATTGACTGTGTTAGGTTACTTCTGAAAGACTTGTTCGCAATTTAAAAAGAAGAAGATTGTATGATTAAATGTTTGTATTTTAGTTTTCAAAGTTTTGATTTTAAAAATAAATATTTAAATTTGAGTTTAGTTATAGCTTGAAAACATAAGCGCCCCAATTTTTTACTATTTTCAATAGCATCATAATTTGACTTATTTTTTTATGGTGTTTTTAATATCTTATTTGAAATGCATTAAAATCTAAAACATATGAATTTGTTTACAGGCAACAGTTCTATACGAAGGGCCAGTAAAACGTACGAAGTTCTTCGAAGGCGGCAAGAAAAGCAAGAAGAATTGGACGGACTGCTACATGATACTCACACCCACGGCTCTTGTGTTTTATAAGGACCAGAGGACGTATTATGCTACGGTAAGTTAAAAACAATGAATTATAGTAGAGCCATTTTAATAGGCAACATTTGACAGTTCAACAAAATTCAACAACGTAACCTAGTAACGACGACATAGAATAACATGATATTTCGTTTTGTTAGAACTGCACATATGCTTAACTTTTTTCAATTACAATTACATATTTATAATAATAATGACCGATACCAGTAATTTTAAGATTTCATTTTACTGATAAACCATAATAAACAATAATTTCTGAATTGAAGAACTAACGTCGCTACAATTTTGTGTCAATAAACCTTTTTTCTTTTTAAATACCAGAGACGTTACTCTAAAAATCGAAATCTGACATCTAGAATAGAATGCATTGATTACTTGTGAATAAAAATCATCATAAATTAATAAATTCGATTGACAAATGTTTCAAATCCGTATCGATTAATTCACTTTAATCGATGTTTTTTAGCAGGTTACCTCTCTTCGAAGATAAAATTGATAGACGTCAAATGTTGCCTATTAAATTGGCTCGACTATAATAAAAAAGACCTATAAGTAAGGTAATTTGAAAAATTATCTCTTTATAATATAAATTGAAAGGTTTTAATTTGAACTCTGCTTCCATCTATTTATTTCGGTTCAGATTATAATATCCAATGTATACTGTTGGACGTAAGCCATTTCCAAAATAAGCCAGAAGGAAATAAAATCTTATAGTTAAATATTTAATTTACACTCATCGACATACAACAAACAACTCAACTTACGGTCACGTTAAAAAACTGTCCGATAAAACTCTGCCTACACCTATATTAAGCAGAGTTTGGTATTAAGCAAACACAATAGACTTTGAACATTACTACTACGAAATAGGGTCTTCTTTTGAATGCTTTACACAAAGTATCTTGAACATTTTTGACGACTTGATTGTGATTCAAGTAAAATTTTAGTTTTTATTGTACGTTAATGTTTTCAATAACAATTATTTATGAGTCTAGTTGTACATAACAATATCATTATTATTTGTATCATTTTAAAGTTTTCAATGAAGATTTTTATACAAAATGTATGTTTGTCCTCCAGAAGCTACCAAAACCAATGAACGCTCCTCCAAGTCCAACCGCACCACGCGCTGAGCTCGTTCTTCCACTGCTCAACGCGCATGTTGTGCAGTGCATACAGATGCATACTAGACGGTATGTATACAGACAAACAAACACACACTGACATAAAGACAGGGGGACTTGTGACACAATATACAGATATAAAACCAGTAGGGAAACTTCATACAACACGTTCGAAATGGCTCACGCACACAAGCAAGCGTGTTTACGAGAATCTTAAGTGTATTCTTATATTATATCTGTCAATTGTGGTAATACCCTTACTATTCTCGTAAACATGCTTGCTTGTGTGCGTGAGCCATTCCGAACGTGTTGTATGAACTGAAACATACAACACGAACATATTCACACATACAGAGACAGTGAGACGTGTAATACACAGAGACAGCGAGACGTGTCATACACAGACAGCGAGACGTATAATACACGGAGACAGCGAGACGTGTAATACACAGACAGTGAGACGTGTAATACACAGACAGCGAGACGTGTAATACACAGAGACAGAGTTTTAAAAATTTAAGCATACATAGGGATATAGACTTTGTTTAATACTATGTATGTTATTAATTATTATTAATATCAACATAAAACTATAGGACACACTTGGCATATTATCACAAGTATAAGATTTACCTGATTTGTCTCAAATTATATTAATACAAAGTTTGTTTTACACATACAAAATTTTATAAAATCTCTCCATTCCAGACACACCCGTTCCCTAGTACTAACTGTGGAACACGACCAATATCTCATCCAGGATGAAAGTGAAGATAGCGCCAAACGCTTACTGAAGTGTATACAGAATGTTATATATAAATTGGTGAGTAGAATAAATAGTTTGTAAGTAATAATTATATTGGAGTCTGTTTTAACAGTTGATAATAAAGTCCACTGAAGACAGGACACAAAAATGTATCCAGAAGTCGTGATACTGGCCAATGGCCATGCATTTTTAACTCTATAGTTATTGGTCTAAAGTAAGCACACCAAGCTTGGAGTTTTGAATATATATTCATAATATAACATTTACTTGTGTAGATGAAATGTAAATTCAGTATGTCTGTTTTGTTATCTTTTACCGTATACAAAAAAGTATTTCTAGCAATCTAGCTAAACATACTGTTACATTCTGCATTCGTTTTTCTTAGTTTCAATTTTCATCCATATTTGTCCAAATTCCTTGGGCTTTCTTGTTTTAGAGTAAATAATCAAAGTCCTTGGGTATTATTATTTGTCCAATAAGTCTATTTATTACCATAAAATAAAAAATATACAACATAAATTTCCAGGGTCCCCCCGTACTCGACGACAGACCAAGCCCTCAATACCAAAGCAGTAACACGGATCTAGAGAGTCTGGGCAGAACTCCGCCTGTATCTAGACATGCTACTAGAAAACAGAAAGGTTAGTTATATTGTATTTTTGGGGTTTTTTTTTGGGTTTTTTCTATAGGTCTAGTGGAAGCAGAAAGGTTAAGTAAAGGTTTTATTGATATTTTTCTGTAGGTCAAGTAGATGCAGAATTATTTGGACCTATTTTTGGGTGTTTTTCTTTAGGTCTGGAAATGGGTATGGTTTCTTAGTTATGTTTTAAGGGTTTTTATCTTATTTAGGTTAAGTATTATGATTTGGTTTATCATTATAGATGATCTTTATGGGACTATTTTGGGGATTTATTTTTTCAGAAATTTACATAGGTACTTCTAATTTAGATATATGGAGAGTATCTCTATCTTCCAGAGTCCAGACTGATATTTATTTGGGAAAACTGTATACATTTTAAAGCTTTTTTTCCGTAAATACATCATTTAATTATTTTTGATAGGGTATATAAAATTGAAACAGGACTTGAACGGAACAGACAAATTATTAGCATTTCTTTCTTATTTATGAAACATTTGGCATGTAACAATAATTAATGATTGTTATTTCATTTAATTCCACATAAAACCATGTTCAAAGTCTGTAGACCAACTGTTTACTGTGGGAAGTTCCGAGAAATATTATTATTATTAAGAATGTGAACTTTGCTTGGTTCAACGTCGCGTTAGTCACAATTCGCTACAGATTGTGTTGTTTCCTTTAATTTTATGACTTAAGGCAAATGGGACTAATGTTTATCTGTTTTGTGTATGATTTATACTAAATTAACATTCAAGTTATTATTGAAGTTAAACTTCTTTAGGCGCGTTAAGAGTAAAATTTCAAAGTCGCGTCATGGCAATACCGTCACGTCATGGAGTAAGGCGACGATCTTGGATTTTTTTATCTTTGAATCTTGCCAAAGAAGTTTCACTTCTGACACGTGTGCTCGGCACACAACTCTTCATGCACAACCATAGAATACTTAAAAATTCTGCTTATAGATTTTAGATATAAATACAGATAATAAATCAAGGTTTTAGCGCCATTACGTCATTGAAATAGTTTACATAAAAATGTTGAGCTTACTTAATTGTGACACACTTCAGCATTTACATTCTCTTTATCTGTGCTAAAATACAGACGTCAGTGAAAATGTTGACGTTAAAACTAAATAATTAAAACGAACGAAACATTATTCTGATATTATCTACTTGGGTTTAATGAATCAGCTTTCTGGTTAACTCCCAGTTACATCTTTTCCTCATTTACTATGTTAGTTCGCGATAATAACGTTCGAAATTCAAATGCATTAATTAATAGAACACTTTTTTAAATCCAGGAGTTTGGTTGCCAGTTTTATTTTCCCTTATTTAGACGTTTGCCCGCCGTTCTATTTTTGAAATTGTGCTTTTTTTTATTCAAGAATTGCGTTTAGTTGCCAGTGTACTTTTATCATTTTTTGAAGTTATCGATAGTTCTATATTTGAATTAGTATTCTTTTTAATTCATGAATTGCGTTTAATAGCCAGTGTGATTTTGTTTCTTTTTTCGATTGTCCCTGGATCTGTATATGAAATAGTGTTTTGTTTGAAAGTTTGGTGATAATGGTGACATAGTGATGATACAAATGATGATGACTTGCGGCTGCGTGGACGGGTTCCGTCGTCTGCATTCGTGTAAGATAATCGTGATTAAAAATGTATTTATAAATTAAATGATAAAATATATCGGACATCTACATTGACGTAAACTGGAGTTACTCATGAATTCGTATCAGTTTGAGTCCATATCTAAATAGGTTTTTCTATTTTTGCAAACAATGTTTGTTGTATTTCAAAATCAAAATTGACCTAGTATTAATAAAAGTAGGGCTTTATCCACCATCTTAGTTTTTCTATACACAACATCCACCTTGACCACGTCGGGTTTCAAAATAATCTATATCTGACTGATAAGCATTTATTCTGCAATATGGTATTATCAGATAATTTGTTACTGATACCATATTTATTAGTGATGGTGTGTTCATACGGAAGGCACTCCTTCGTGTAACGTCTTTGTTTGAATTTACTGTTTATTTTAATTTTATAAATATTTTAAATGTTACGTCAATAGTCTATACAAGTTTGATACATAGTGATGTTCATATTTCAATGCATGGTTACGTGAAGTGTTATGTGACATGAATTTCAACAATGAATATTTAGCAATGGACTACTTTATAGTAAATTCGTTTGTAGAAGTCGGAAAGTCCGAGTTGAAAGTAAAGATGGAGAAGAAGCCGAAAAGCCCTAAAAGTCCAGATAAGAACAAGGATAGTAATAGCCATTCTAAGAATGTACCAAACAAGAGTCTTCCCATGAAATCACAGAGTACTCCTGATATTTCAAAACTCGCTTCTAAAAGTATTCCGAATATATCAAAACACTTTGCTGAGAAAGAGAGCGGTTACTTGAAAAGCCCAACCAGTCCGAAACATAGTCCCAAGGAAAAGGCTCATCATTCTAAACTGAAAAGTCTTTTTGGATCTCAACATTTCACATACGATCTCCACCGTACGCATTACTGTGTGATCTAAGTGCTTGTTTAGGTTTATAGTAAATTTATTACAATATACGATGATTCACCATCCACCATAGAGACATTAGTTAAGAATGACTACTTAAAACCTTAAGACGTGTTCTAGCGTTGTTTTCTAAAGATTTAAAAGCGGAATATTTATCGTAATTTGTCCGTAATCGGTAACTTCAATTACATACAATACAATTTCCTGCTTATCTTTTGATATCGACGATACTGTTATCGGCTTTATTTCTAGTTGATTACGTTTATATATTGTATATGTATGGTAGTGAAGTTTGATCAAAATTGTTTGTACTTCAGAGGCGTTTTCGTCATTGATTGGATGAAAAAGGTGACGAGGATAATGGCAAGGTAAATTCGAAGATTTACCCTGAATTGTGTATGTCTCAATGAATCTAACCAGTGTCGTGATCTATTACATGTTACTTTAAGTCGTATACAGCATACGTTTTAGGCCGGTTGCAGAGCTTCACCGACCATCAGTGCGTACGTCAGTCGCGCTTGTCATATGTATGGAAATAAATAAAACCCATACGCACGCGTATTTCCATACATATGACACGCGCGACTGTGGTCGGTGAAGCTCTGCAACCGGCCTTATTATATGTTACTTAATGACGTTGATCGTTAAATAAATCAA
>CAJQZM010042171.1:33078-63886 GCA_907164665.1 Colias nastes | reverse complement strand
AATTCTGGGGAACGCTTAAAATTTGCGGAAAAAAATACACGCTTCAGAAGATATGATTGTCGTGGTAGGGTTTCCATTATAGGGTTAAGGGATTAATAATTTGCAACGATTGTTTGGAACAATACGTTTAATTTGTTCGTTTCATAAATAATTGTTTTGATTTTATCAAAGGCTATTTATCTGTTTACTAGCGAAAGTAAAAAAATATAATTGATGTAGCACTGCTCGATGGTACGTTAAAGAGTACTATGCACACAAAACTTCACATTGATTCACGGCGCAATTAATTAGAGACTACTGTGTGCGCTAAAGTACCTACTACATATTAATAAGAAAAAATCTATACATTCTTAGACGCTTAAGAAAAAATTACCTACATGACAAGTGACAACCAAAAAGTATTTTTTAATAACAACCACTCAATAATAGGTAAGTATAATAAGATGGTTCACATAACAACGTTAACCCTTACCCTTAGAACATTTCACGCTCTCTCTCCAACTCTCCACGCTCCACATTTCAAATTGTAGATTGCACAATAACACAAGTATATATATCGGAAACAAGCCTGTAGCCGCGTTATTAATAACGGCAGCATATTACAATTCAATTTGAACGGACCGGCGGGCGTCCGTAATCCCAGGACGTAATCCTCTATAGATAAACTGAACACAATTATATTAAAAGCAGACATGAAATTCGCAAATCCAACAATCGATGTTAAACCGTTCTAAACGCATTGTCAGCTGGTTCGGTAATGAAATCGAATTTTCTTTTTGATGACTCTTTATTTTATTATTGTATCATTGGATTTACCCCACACCACCTCTACGGGCGATATTTATATTATTTAGCTGATTTAGGTGGTTATTTCTTATTTGACTTGGTATTTTGTAGCGTATTGTCGAGCCAGTTCAGGTGAAATGAGAATGGAATTTTGATTGGTTACATCAGCTCAATTCTACTTAATATTCTATACTAATATTGTAAAGCTGAAGTTTGTGTGTTTGAACGCGCTAATCTCAGGAACTACTGATCCGATTTGAAAAATTCTTTCGGTGTTAGATAGCCCATTCATCGGGGAAGGCTGGCTATAATATATAATCACGATCAGACCAACAGGAGCGGAGCCACGCGGGTGAAACCGCGGAGCGCAGCTAGTCTATTATATAGCTATCTACACACATCTAGCAGTCACTTACGGGAGATAGTAAATTAATTATCAGTACATGGTATAAAACAGTCGCTTCCAGCTGTCTGATTGTCTGTCTGCGGTTTTATTTTAATAGATAGAGTCTAAGGATAGAGTGGTTCAAGAGGAAGATATTAGTTGATAAATTATTTAATATTGTGCCTAAATTTTTACAAAATGTTTAGGCAGGTACGATAATGAAATCACATAAAATACAGCTTATTTATTACTATAAGAAAACTCAAATAAAACCTAGATCAAAGAACTTATCTTCTTTCAGGGTCTCAATTGTCACACACAATAACTCATGATGGTGGTTAATTCGCTATGGTACTGGACCTTTCATCATCAGGATTGCCCACTGCACAAATAATAGCCTACTGTTCTGCTCTCACAGAAGACATTTTGTAGGCGGTAGGAAAATGTGGCTATATGTAATCAACTCTACTGGTTTAAGATTGGAAGATTTCACAATATGTCTTCAACTTATTGGTTTAAAGAAATACCGTATCATCACGTTGATGATGAGGACAATGGTGATCATTATTTGCTAATAGACCTTAAAACTGACATTTATTCCTTAAAATCTAAACTAATATTAAATTCAGAGCTTTAAGAGTCCTAATAAAAAATTGCGCTGGACGAAAGCTAGTATTTTTACGTTTGAACGCGATCATCGTGTAGTCGAGTAGCAAAGGCTGAAAGCGCTCAAAGTGGAAACATTATAGGACCTTATTATCTCGGTATCGTCTACTCCACCAATTCTAATCTAGTATCGTGGGCTTCCCGACTACTACGCGCGGGAAAAACGTACTTTAGTAATTTTGTGTCTGACGGAGCAGCGCAACACGTCCTACTCCCTAAAGCGCGGAGCGCGGTCTGCCGTAACAGCGTTTGCGCTCCCGTATATAATCGAAATTTCTAGAGAACTTTAAAATATTCCATTACTTTCATAAATCATATAATATGTATTTTTTTGATTGCAAATTTTTAAGCATAAATCTATCATTTAATGTGTATTTTTTATTTATTTTTTACTCTGTTGTATGTTTTAGAAATTCGACGCCAAATACACATAAAATTTCATCAAAGTAAGGCTATTTTAACTTAGATTTTCTTTGAATTTTTGAATAAAAGTACTTAAATTGCCTCGAACATATTTTAGGATGTCTCAGTGTCTTTACTGTTGTATATTTTATATGAAAACTTCTTCTTTTAAATTCCGTGTAAACTACAAAGACACGAACGTCCCGCATGGAAAAAATTGAAACACGCCTCAGGTTATTGGCTATTAAACAAACTGGACAATGAATATCAATAAATTGTCTCGAACATATTTTAGATATTGAATGAATCTTTAATTTAAGATAATAAAACACATTGTTACTAATTTAGTTTTGTTAAACGAGCGCCTAAAGAATTACAGAAACAAGTCAAAATCACTCTAAAATCGATATGGACTCTTAAACGCTCAACAAACCACCCCGTTGTTATCAAAACTAATGCAGATTAAAATAAAGTGAATCATTGTAATCCGATAGCAAATGTAGGTAAGTATAAAGAAAAATTGCGATGTATGTAAATATTCCGATTGGTAACATGTTTGTACAATAGCCGGGTATATTGTATCGTCGGTAATCGGTTTACGGCAAGTGAGTAATGGTATTTGTCGGTTCAGAGGATTTCCACTTAAGTACACGAGTTGCTAG
The DNA here is from genome assembly GCA_907164665.1 of Colias nastes. NCBI lineage: Eukaryota > Metazoa > Arthropoda > Insecta > Lepidoptera > Pieridae > Colias > Colias nastes. The sequence continues at coordinate 60,985 of CAJQZM010042171.1, read as the reverse complement.
TAATTACAAGCGATTTGAGCTTCGGAAATATAAGCTAAGAAAGTATCGTGAATGTTTGAGATTTATATTATTTGAAGGTTAATTTCTAATAAAAAACTTATTTTTATACACAGGAACGTGCTACAATTTGGTTTACATTAAAGGTAGTTATGCAATAAGTTAGATATTTTTCTAATACTATCATAGGTATTAGTTATTAACATAATTTAAAATTAATAATAGGTATAAACATCTAAGTACCTAAATATTCTAGACATTGAGAAAACTAGAAAACTTAACCCAAGTAAAATATTTTATTTTTCAAAACTGTCAAAAGAAAAAGGCTCATTTAGTAGGTACCTACATATTATAATTTATAAAGAGTAGAGACTAGAGATACATATTTACTACTGATTCGATTTAAAAAAAATATGCCAAGTAACAGGGCCTTTATTTTTTATCCCGTGCAAATCCGAGCGGTCCTGGGATACGACTAGTCCCTGATATGCAATAGGTATAGTATATTATTTTAATTTAAAAATACACGATATAAAATAATTGAATATGGTGCAATTCGTTAACCTATTTCAAATGTCAAGATTCCTGCCCTTTCTGATAAAAGAATTATTCCTGAACGTTTAATCGTAGGTATAAGGTCGTATATAACATATATAAGTAAGTATACATCTATTACGTCGTCGTCCCCACAGAACTATATCTCGATATAGTTCTGTGGTCGTCCCTTTAAACTACCTATTTAAAAACAATATATTATATATTGCAATAACAAAGGTACCTACAATAAAATCATATATAGAACTAGGTATCTACAAACAGTATAAACCAGTTACTTCCCATATATAAATTCTGCAATACAATCCACTATACATATGTAAAGAACAATGTAGCGGTACGTTTGTTAATTAATTCCGGCACATTTTCAGCGGTATTGTCTGGGGGGTGGGGGGAGGGGCTTCGTTTTAACTTTCCGCGTCGCTGCCCGCGTTATTCCACTACCATTGCTCACGATATTTTTACTAGAACAATATTATCTTTGTCTTAGATAGATACTGCTAACTTGTTTTTTCTAAAACTTGATAATACTAGCAATCCGCCCGCGACTTCGCCCGCTTTGTCTAAAACCTAATAAATTATATGTAAAACATTCCTCTTGAATCACTCTATTAAAAAAACATCAAAATCCGTTGCGTAGTTTTATAGATTTTGTAACGTTGGATTTGTTTAAACTTGTTACAATATGCCTTATAACTTTTTGAACCAATGACATTTTTCTATGCCCTGCAGTTACCTACAACGTTGTTGTAGAGTCGGCTGTCGAATAATCATAAATTTGAAAAAAATATTTTTTTTAATTGCAATACAAAATACTAAACGAGTCGCTTTCGAGTTGCAGTGGTGCGATATTCAATTAAGTAGAGGCTGGATGGAGAGCCTTCGCACTTTTAGTTATGTCTGACTACGTCGGGAACGACTGCCTAAATACATTGTTTATTTGCATTCAATTTATTCATTCTTCGTCCTTATAAGAGCGTAAGTAAATAGTCGTTGATTTTAAAAGACGCTATGAATATGTAGGTAGGTAATTGTAGATATAACATTTGCTTTATGGAACGATTTTTTTATTTTATGAATATGAGATAAATGTAAAATTATAGTGAAGTACCATGTGTTAAAATACTTATAACTTCTTCGAATACTGCTTTATTATAATAACTAACATAGAAGTATTGTATTTGTATGAAATACCCTTTTTGCAATTACTTACTGCTGGCTTACTGCTTCTAGAAAAAAGAGCTCTGCACTTATAAAATATAATTTATATAAAACATTTTATTTTGCAATTAGGTTATATTCTTATGCGAAAAAGTTGAAAAACATTGGTGTACTTATCGCCCATATATTTTTTTAAAATAAGTAGTTTCTTGTGATCAATAATGATCTGGAAATCCTCCAAAAAATACAATATACTCACACTCCACAGTCGTCGATATTGTTTGCTGACAAGATTTTAATGTATAGGTAAAAATATTTTATTACAATAAAGAATAACTTGTTGTATGATAATGAATGATTGCCTATTATCTTCTAAAAAAGGTTGCCCATTAAAAATACTATCAAATTAATTTTAAGAACTAATAATGGAAAAAATAAACACGTGCCGATAACCACCGGCAAAGCTCATAGATTATAATACCTGCATTGAGCATCGACCACTAATTGCTGTCACCCCTAATGTAATACTACAGCTCAGAAAGCACCCTTATTCCAAGTGAATTAGAGTTATTATACAACTTGAATTTTTATATTTTTCTTCCAACAATTTGAGCCCGTAATCGTTTTCTCTATGAGTTACCAATTAATTGGGGATTTCCAACGTTTACATTTCAATGAAAAAGTATTTGGTTTTTACAATATGTTCCTTTTTAATTGGTATGATCTCGTATCAATTTCATTCAAGGGTGAGTTATGCGATTTGCTTTTTAGCTTTTGTGAGACGTCGTTAGGTATATTGTGTTTTTTTTGAAAAGGTAAAGCATTTATTATTTTTTCTTTATTATTGAACAGGTCGTGTACATTCAAGTTATTTAAATAATAATGGAATGATAATATAAGGCATATTTTCATACAGAACACAAGTAAAAAAAACATATCTTATCTAATAGGTAATTACTAATTACCAACGGTTTTTTTTTTAATTTTATTAATTTAACTGTATCATTATTCTTAATTAAGTGCCTTATAAGATTGCATAACAACTGAGCCTAGATTTAATATATTTTAAAAACATTAACACTATCATAACACATAAGTATCCACAATTTTCCCGCCCATTATACAGTCGAAGACTGTCACAGATTCAAAATTGATACCCAAACAGTGGGGTTCAACCAAAATATTGGGTCTATAAAATCGCAGCGTGACGACACTACTGTTCATTATGTTGTTTTAAACATCGCCACTTGAGTAGTGATGTGTACTTATCGATAAAATATAGTAATTATATTTTTTCACCGGGTTTAGATGAGACGGTTCGATGAAGTCTTTTGGTGAATGTTTAAGATATTTTTTATAGTCATTATCATCATTTAAGTAGTTTAGTTCATTAGGTATGAGTTAAATTATTTGTAAATAAATAAGAAAAAAAAAACGTGATTTGTACACCAATTCTAACATTAAACAATTTATAATTGAAAATATTCGTATTGTTAAAATAAAGTCAATATAATTGTAGCGATTCCAATGCATGCAGATCAAAAAGTATTATCGATATCGACAGTTCATTGCTAACATCCCTAACTTTTGAAGGGGATTTAACCCTTCGCGGCTTAATTCAATGATTGAGGGCTAAATCTCTAACAGCCTGTCACATTTATCAACACCGGCTTGTTATCGCGATGACATTTTGTTTATTTCATAGACATCGTGTAAACATCTGTTAATAAGAAAAGAAAAAATAATGACGTCACACATTTAGATAAACTTAATGTTTTTTTTTTAATTGTAACACAATTTACCTAGGTGTTTAATGTATTTGTTTCTTTCATGAATACTACCGTACAGATTTTAACAAATTTTATTCTGAAAACAAGCAGAAATTTTTAGGACGAATAGGTTCTATAGGTAATTATCTACTATTCTTACCATTATTTTCACGACATAACGTCGTCAAAATAATGGTATCCATTCTTATAGTATTATTTTTGAGTTTTCTTGATATAGTTATATCTCTCAAGAGTTTAACAACTATGTACTTAGATACGAAACTTGTTCATTTAGAAATTAATTGGTGAATGATGGTCAACATGGTGGTAACAAGGGTCAGGTTAGTTTTTCATGGAAAAGTAAAAACTGTCAGAATCAGAATATTTTTTTAATCATAATATCTCCGAGTTTGTGAGTCCGGGATTTGGTGACTCATTTTTATTAATGCTCATAACATATAAATGTATAACAATATTATGTATTAGCCAGTTAAGAAAGTACTTATATTACACTGTTTCTGATCGTAGATATACCGTATATTTATATAACTATGCTATCTGATTCATCAAATAAATAAAAAATAGTGAAAAAATAATAGTTTATAATATCTACTTTAATTGGCTTACAATATAAGGACAATGTTTTCTTGAGAGGTAACATCGTAGAAAATATAATATAAAAGTGTATAACATAAAAATAAAGACAGTAGGTATACTATGTTATTATGTGAAAGAAATAATGTTACGTTGGTTATTTCAGAATCGTAGCGCCGTAGCAGTGAGTGTAGCGCCGCGCTACGATCTTAAGATAATCGTAGACGCGTCAATTTATATACAATAAAAGCTAGCTACAATTACTTTGTACTATTGAATGTCTAAGAAATACACACAAATATATATTTTTTAAGTAATATCGAATGCAAGGCTTGTATTAAACAAACAAAAATAATTTATACGAACGTTACTATGATAAAATACCTTATCATAAAAATAATATGAATTTTTCTATCTCTATTCTGGAAAATTTTAGAAACTGTAGAAATTGATTTAAAATCATTTACTACTTACATATTTAATATCATACTACTCTAGACCATTCACAATAAAATTCACAAAAAAATGTGAATTTGGATTTTAAATAACGACATTAAATTCGTAAGACATAAAAATAAATATATGTAGGTTATGATTCTGTTGTGTACGAACTGGTCGATGGACTTTGGGTGGCGAAAAGAAGACGATTGTAAATTTGCGCGTATAAAATTTATTACTCAAAATTACAAGAGTGCGTTTGGTACAATTAATTTTAGCGAAGGAGTTAACTGCTCGACGGCTGCGTGGCGAGTCCAAGTGGTAGTAGAGGACAGTGGTAAGGTCATCCGCGGCCAATCGCACGGCGCGGGGACGTGACGCCGCGATGACGCAGTACCAACGCTCCGTTCCGCACGATTTTGTTGCGGCAACATGCTCCCGGCCTTGGAACGTGCTGGTTCCAACGAACTGTCGACCACGAAGCGAAGAATCAGCTATCTGGTGAAGGAAGCGGACAAATTTTAGTGAACGCCCGACGCACGATGCCGTCTGCAGTACGAATGTCGGCCACTCGTGCTACTCCATCCTTCCCCGGATATGTCGCGTGGATGCGCCCCAAGCTCCACTTCAACGGCGGCAATCGGTCGTCCTTAATGAGAACGAGCGTGTTCTCCTTGAGATCCCCCTTGTGCTGGTGCCATCTGGTTCGCGTTTGCATCTCGGAGACATACTCTTTGGACCAACGATTCCAAAAGTGCTGGCGTATTTGTTCCACCCTCTGGAACCTCGGGAGACGAAGCTCAGGCACGTCGTATAGCTGCTCAGCCGTTACAGGTGCAGTCAGCGGACGACCAACCAGGAAATGTGCAGGGCTAAGTGGAAGGAAATCATTGGGATCTGTGGAAAGATGGGTCAAAGGACGGGAGTTCAGGACAGCTTCAACCTGGGTCAATACTGTGCTAAACTCCTCGAACGTTAGATGTGCGTTACCTACTACACGTTTGAGATGGTGCTTGCAGCTTTTTACTCCAGCTTCCCACAATCCCCCGAAATGACTAGCGTAAAAAGGTATCATTTTAAAATTAATATTTTGCGAAGTTGCATATGCTTTAATTTCATCAGAACAGGTAGCTAAAAATTTTTTAAACTCATTCATGAGACCGACAAAATTCTTCCCATTGTCAGAAAAGATAGTCACGGGTTTACCTCGCCGCGATATAAAACGTTTCAAAGCTAATAGATATGATTCCGACGATAGATCGCTAACAAGTTCCAAGTGAACCGCGCGTGTAACAAAACATATAAATAAGCATATGTACGATTTTTGTAACTTAGCACCTCTGCCTTTACGATTCAACGTGAACACTGGGCCAGCGTAGTCGACACCACAACGTATAAACGGATAACCTGGGTCCAGACGCTCCTGCGGTAGATTCCCCATAATAGGCGCGACCGTAGTCGGTTGCAGTCGTGCGCAGCGCATGCACGAATGTACCACCTTCCTAGCGAGGTTTCTGCCGCCGACCGGCCACCACATCTCTCTGAGCGTAAACAGTAAAAGCTGTGGCCCGGCCGCGGCGTGGAGTAAACGTTCATGCTCGAACCGAAAAAGCAAAAGTGAAAAATGATGATTAGCTGCGATTAAAATAGGAAATTTTTTATTAAAACTAAAATTTGGCGAATTTTGAATACGCCCACCTACACGAATTAAATTATTATTTGCGTCAAAGAATACATTTAATTTAGAAATTTGATTATAGCCTGATATATTCGTTATATTTTTATTATTTTTAAGCGCATAATAAATATCGGGAAACGATTCCTGTTGACTCAACTTTGCTAACGTTAATTCAGCACGATTTAATTCCTCGACTGATAATAAACCTGTCCACTTATTAGTTTTATTTCGTGCGTTATTAATAAAACGTAATACATAAGCAGCTGCGCGTTTAAGTCTATTATATTGTGAAAATCGAGAAAAAATAGTTAAATTATCGTTTAAATTATTACTTATGTGACAACAAATATTTGTAGATTTAATTTCCGGTAAATCTGAATTAATTAATTTGGAATGTTTTAAGTCGGGCAATTCAAAATGTACATTATGTAAAAATAACGGACCCTCCCACCATAAAGATGAGGAGCTAAGCGCTTCTAGACCTTGCCCGCGTGAGACTAAATCGGCTGGATTATCCTTGCCTGCGACGTGACGCCATGGATGTTCCTTAGTCAGCTCGTGAATCTCTGCCGTCCTATTTTGAACATAAGGTTTTAATAAATTAATAGGCATACCTAACCAACCTAAAACGATAGTTGAATCTGTCCAAAATACAATTTTATCAAAGTTTGAACGCAGTGATCCAATAAGCTTATTACATAATCGTGCACCTAACAACGCACCACACAACTCTAATCTAGGTATAGTTGTAGGTTTAGTCGGCGCGATCTTACCCTTCGAACATATCAAGCGCACTGTGACATCAGCTGTTGCATTGATCGTACGAGCGTATGCGCAAGCTCCGTACGCGACCTGTGAAGCATCGGTAAATATATGTAGTTCGGTTCGCACTGGATCAATGCACATAACGTGACGCGGTATTCGTAAACTACTAAGAAAAGATAATCCATTTATAAATTTATCCCATATTTGCGAAATTTCGTTAGGAACCGATTCATCCCACGTCAATTTTAACAACCAACATCTTTGTAATAAATGCTTTGCGATAGTAATAACCGGACTTAATAATCCTAGCGGATCGTATATTTGTGAAGCACACGATAAAATAATACGTTTTGTCACTACTTCACTCTTTTGTACAATTTGCGTGAAATAATAAATATAATCATCGAGACTATTCCATCCGATACCTAAAGTTTTATTGTTACAAGTTTTATTAAGTAAACATAGATCGTGTGTTTGCGATTCATTAACGCTAGGCGTAATTAAATTTAAATTATGACTAAAAATCCATTTTCGTAATTTAATACATGCTGAATCTAAAAGACTACTGGTTTCTTTACAAATATTTTCTAATTCGGATATAGAATTCGATGAAACTATGAGATCGTCAACGTAAAAACAATTATTAATAGTATCGGCTACATACGGAATATTCGAGTGTTTGGCTAATTCCTTTAAACACCTACAACTTAGATACGGTGCGGATGCCGTTCCGTACGTCACGGTGTTGAGTCGGTACACCCTCAGCGGCTCTGAGGGATCATCCCGCCACAAGATCAGCTGCAGGTCACGCTGATCTTCAGCAATATTCAATTGCCTGTAAAATTTTTCAATGTCAGCGCATGCAACATACCTATTCTCGCGAAAACGTAATAAAATAGAAATTAAGTCACCTTGAATAGCAGGTCCAATCATTTGTATGTCGTTTAATGATACGCCGGAACTAGACTTCATACTCGCATCAAAAACTACGCGTAATTTAGTTGTGGTGGCGTGCTCCCTAAACACACCATGATGCGGTAGGAAATAGTGCGTATTCCCATACGTATTGACGAGACTCATATGACCTAAATTAATATATTCCTGTATAAAATCAGAATACATCTTTTTATAATTAGTATTTTGCTGAAGACGTTTTTCTAACGCGTAAAAACGACGTTCAGCTTGTGCGCGTGTATTACCTAATATCTCAGGTGATTGTTTCAACGGAATTGAAACACAGAAACGACCATCGGAAAGTCGACGTGTTGTGCGAATGAAATGTTCCTCACAAGCAATATCTTCGCTAGATAATTGCTGTAATTTATTGCTAGGCGCGGATAGTTCTTCTAATTCCCAGAAATTCCTAACTAACTTATCGAGTGAATCATCTTCTGTGGATAATGACGAATAATTACAATTGATATGTGTTGAATTTTTAATATTAGTATACGGAAAAGATTTAATTGCACCTGACACTATCCAACCTAATTTGGTGTTTTGAAGGAAAGGACCACTTTTAAGGCGCATTTTTCCTTCGATTATTAATTCCCAAAATAAATCAGCACCGATCAGTAAATCAATAGGTTGACTTTCGTAAAAACTGGGATCAGCTAACAATAAATTCTGAGGAATATGAAATTGATTGAAATTAAACGTAGTTGTAGGCAATTTTGATGTAATTTGGGGCAAAATCAAACATTGAAAACGGGCAGTGAAGCTCCCGTCGCGCGATTTAATTTCAATGTTACAAGATTGCGAACATTGCGTAATAGAATTACCTACACCGTGAATATGTTGAGTGGACTGTAATATTCGTATATTTAATTTATTTGCTAACGATTGCGTGATAAAAGATCGCTCGCTTCCGCTATCTAAAACTGCGCGTGCGCAATAATACTCACCCGATTCATTATAATTATACTTCAACTATCGCCGTAGACAATATGACAATCTGTTGCGAAGAATTGTCATCCTTTGTATACATAACGGTTTGTGCGTGATTAGTATATTGAAGTTGCATGTGTGCGTTATCTGATGTAACGGGATGCGTATTAGTAAGCGAGGGGTGCTCGTACGTAGTTAACGTCACTGTATTTTGTTTAATTGGTGATAATTTAATTGCATCACAAAGTAAACTATTGTGCTTTTGTTCACACTTTCGACACGGACCAAAAAGACAAGTACCAACCGAATGACCTGGACGCATACAATTAATGCATAAGTCTTTATCCTTTATGAAATTAAACCTATGTTGTGAAGATAAATCAAGAAACTTCTGGCATGAATACAGCTGATGCTTTTCGTTACATAGCAAACATGACTTGTAATGGCTGCGCGACTTATTGGATTGCGATTTAGAGTGTTTGTTATCCGAAACTATGTTGCAATGAATTTTGGATGATGAATTTTTATTTTGGTAAGTAGAAAATTTATTTGAATTATTCGAAATACTAGGTTTACTGTGATTTACGGAAAGTGTAGTTAATAAATCGGCTTTTTCTTTAATAAATTCCAATAAATCATGTAGCTTAATAATTTTGTCCTTATGTATTTTATAAAAAGTGTTCTTGAATTGTTCCCACTCGCGTTCAGTGGTGGGATCTAACTTTGATACCACGATATAAATAATTAATGTGTCCCAATAATCAGTGGGTTCCCCTAAAATTTTAAGAATACGTAAATTTTTCAAAACTGTATCGATTAAATTGTGCAATTGAAAAGCTGATTCTCTGGAGACGCTTTGAAGGGAAAATATTGCTTTAATGTGACTTTGCACTATCAATCGCGTGTTATTAAAGCGGTTTAATAAAAGCTCCCATGCAACCAGATAATTATTGGATGAAAATTCAACGTTTTCTATTACAATTTTAGCGTCACCTTTTAAACTCGCCTTTAAATAGTGAAATTTTTGAATTGGTGGTATTGATTTCGAATCATGAATTAAGGATGAAAACGTATCGCGAAATTCTACCCAGTGTTCATGTGAACCGTCAAAGCTAGGTACAGAAATAGTCGGTAATTTTACTGAATCGTTACTAAAATTGTTACAGGTCGTATGGTCGTGCGCTAAGGAACAGTCAATGGATTTATTAACAGATCTATCCTCGGAACTATCTGGGTTTACCATGCAGTCCAGCATCGCCAGGACAACATAATATTCCCTCTCAAACTCGACGCGTGATTCTATGAGTTTATCCGTTTCTGACTCCGGGACAAGATCTTCGATTTTACTTTGTACTTGATTGAAATCGTTCATTAAATTTTGTGCACCTGGTATACGTAGTTTTAGTTCTGCCCTTTGATGCGTGTCAAGGTCAACATTTTCAAACGAAGAAACGTATTTTTTAAAATTAGTTAATCTACATTTAATTAATCCCCTTTTTTTCCTCAAATCCTTAAGCTCCTTTTGCTCAGAAAGAGACATAATTACTGAAGTAAAAAGCTACAAGTACTTACGTGCCACGTGAAGCAGATTCTTCGGTTGCGTAAAAGCACGTGAGGAGGGAAGCAACACCAAAAGCTCTGGAATTTACAAAGCACAGTATCAATCAGATGAAGCTTCACAGGGTTGGATAAATTAGCTGGCCGTCTTACCAAACTGCACTGTAATTTTTCGACTTCTTCGCCGATTGCGTCTCCAAAATCCAGGATCCGGCTCGAAGGACCAGAAATGTTGTGTACGAACTGGTCGATGGACTTTGGGTGGCGAAAAGAAGACGATTGTAAATTTGCGCGTATAAAATTTATTACTCAAAATTACAAGAGTGCGTTTGGTACAATTAATTTTAGCGAAGGAGTTAACTGCTCGACGGCTGCGTGGCGAGTCCAAGTGGTAGTAGAGGACAGTGGTAAGGTCATCCGCGGCCAATCGCACGCCAATCGCACGCGGGGACGTGACGCCGCGATGACGCAGTACCAACGCTCCGTTCCGCACGATTTTGTTGCGGCAACAGATTCATTTATTAAGGATTTAATTTAATAATTAAATGTGTAAACTAACGCATGCCTATGATGTAATAGTTAAAATTATTATTTAGGTATCATGTAGATAGTCTATAAAATCACTTTTGTCTGTAAATAAAAATATTTCCAAATTAAAACAATACCTAAGTATGTTTTATTGATCTCCAGTTACAAAAAGTTATAATTTTATTGAATTATTAAAAGTAAGAGAGTAAGAGCGCAATTTGATTTTTGATATATATGTATATTAGGTAGGTATATAGCAATGAATTACAAAACGTATCATTAAATGTTAAACCCGTATCATAAACAGCCAAAGCGAATAAAAATAAAATGCGCATTTAACCAACAGAGAATCAACATTAACAATTACAACATAAACAAAACAGACCGCGGCACCGCACAATCGAATCGCGCGTTAATCGAATGAGCAAATTAATGACATAGTAATTTCAATCACAGCATTAATTTGTCCGTATTAAACAACCAGCCATTCGTCCAATCGATACATGCGGACGGCGAAGGCGGCATCGGTAAATAAGGTTCTACGCGTGTTCTGATTGGGCGGTTCGGGAAAACTGGGCGGGCGGTTCGCGCAGGGCGGGGCTCCCATTGGTCGATCGGCTGGGCCCTCTCCTGTAGCCAGTGTGACGATGTAAGCGACGTTGACGTGTCATGCCTTAATTTTGTGTGCGAATATAAGCGAGTGTATGTGACTGTACTTTTCGCGTATATTCTGCTTCCATACGGGTGAAAGGACTTGTAGTGAATCTGTTCATATAGTGGCGTGAGGTAAGATTATTTAATGTTTATAGTTTTGGAGTTGAAATAAATTACTATAATTAAACTAAATAATTTTTACGCCTATAAATTTCATAAATTATAAAATACAGTAAAATACTCTACAATCTACATATAGAGCCATTATTTTTAAAGTAAATTTAGGTAACAATTTAATGCGATATTTATCCTATATAACCTATTGTTTTACAATATTTAGTTAACAGGGATTTTTTTATAAATAAATGTTATAAAAAAACTAATGCAATATTAATAATAATGTAATCATTTTAGTAATATCGTCCTTAAAAGTTAAATACCTACAGTTAACATAACACAATTTCATTTTATTTTTAATATGTTGTATACCTAAATAATTTTATTCTTTTGATCCATTTTTTTAAGTTACGGAATAAGTAGCACAATATGTTTGGTTGGCAATTAAATATACCTACAAACTTAGATGTAAAACCTAACATTTATAAATTACTTTCCCAACCGCTCTAGATAGAGCTAGAGCCTAAGTAAAAAAGCACATCTAGATAAATAAATATTTTCATGTTTTGCATTGAGTATAGATTTAATATTTCTTAATATTTACAATGTACCTACCTAACTTTTAAAAAGGTTTAAATGTGCAGAGAAATTGTATTGGTAGGTACCATGACTGAGATAAAGAGTGGCGTAGATACAATCTATTTTTGTAATTTCCTTGCTCCTCCTACACTGAATGAAAACTGGCGCTTATAAGCAGCCCTTACAATCACTTAAACCACATTTAAACTGCAGTATAGATGTAGATAACTTGAAATTCGCAAAATATCATTTCGTAAATCGTAATTAAAGCACCAAAGTAAAGTTACTGCTTTATATAAGCCGATATCAGCGTTCAACATAAAAGCTGATGATTGTGTCTTGTGAATGAGAATTACGAATGAATAAAAATTTAAATATTTATGAATCAGACCTAAAATTTTGTCATAGTCTTGATTTTAAAGTAAATCGGTCATTTTGATTAAATATCTGTTCTGTCTGTCTTGTATCTCTAGACTCTACCTGCTAGTTACTTAGCAAATTAAAATTGAAAATATATCAATTCATATTAAACCGGTCGCTTACAAGAAAGATTTATATTTACTTATTTTAAATCTATTCCACGTATTTTAAGCTATGATACCTATAGATATAGGTATATCCTACCACAATGCAGGTTTCTTAAAGCATGAAGCGAAAATGTATTAAAACCGAGAGAGAAGTAAGATTTAATTTGATCCCCTAAAATATAAATGTGTTGTTTAAACAGCGCGGGTCCCCCGGGCCCGTAATTGAAAGACAAACAGGGGCGGGCCCGGACTCATTATTATAACATTAACTTAATTCCGCTTAGGCGATTATTCTTTTGATTTTGATGACTTGTTTCGATTTTGATTTTAAATTTGTACGGTTTACTTCGTGGGAAACCATTATTGAAACAAAATATTCTTCAACTGTAGATACCTACTTACCTATTGAGATGTGATACAGTTTTGATATTATTTTTGAGCACTGAATTATGAAACTTAAAATAAATTCATATAAAATTCACATTAAACAATTGAATAAAAAAATAAATACCTACCAATAGTATTTACTTTTCGTTTATAAAACTTAATAATAATAACCTACCTTTATTTACGTCATGGTATCTAGGAGTCTATAAGTTATGTGGGTATTTAAATGTTAGAAGATTACTTACTTCCATGCTGAATTTTTGTTGCGTAGGAAGCCTTATCACAATGAATTTCCATTCTATATAAATTGTATAAAGGTATTCCTTCACACACATCTACAGCATTTTGCCGTTTGAATAAAAAGTTGTAAAATACGTTTTCGTTCGTTAAATCTGCTCGTCTACGAGGCAAATTAGGGTAATATAAGTTACTCCAAGGCAGGAAACTTTAAACAAGCTGGATGATAAAATAAAAAGCATAAACATGCAAATTGTGCCTGATTTTATTTACAAGAGTTACTTGAATAGCCTCCGACGACGAAATGACATTTGCGAAGTTGATTTGATGTAAATTACTTCGCGCGAAGACCAAATTAACTCCCCGCCTAAAAATTGTTTGCGCTTTCATGACTTCATGTCCCCATTGTTTTTTCGTAACAATGTATAGATATGTTACAAGAGATACACAAGCAGGAAAATCATTTTTTTATGTGTCAGGTAGGTAGGTGTACCTACACGATATATTTTAGGTAGCTATTGCTGTTGAGGAATTATGCGTTCTACGTGGACTTTTGTTTATTCTTGAAATTGCTGCTGCTTTCCGAATAAAAGACTGTAATAATGTTGATCTTCAGCGCTTTGGAACGTACCTGCCTCCATAGGTACATTATTTTGCCCCGCCCATCGCAAAACAAAGCAAATCGCTAGATACATAAATGATGATCGTAATACAAGCCCGGGGACCATTAAACAAACTATTGAATTCAAAAGCTTACAAAATTAATCCGCGACCCGCTGTATTTACCTTGTATTTTGTGCTCGTAATTGGTGTCGGGCGAAGACGGAGTTAATTCGACAATTAATATTAAATGAATAACGTGAATTCCCCTGTTTAAGTTTCTAATACTGTAAGATAAATAGCACTTGTCATATTGTTCCCACATTTTCGGGTTATGATTTGCGCGGGTTGGCTTGGGATATAAATTATTATTGTACTTTGTAGGTATTAAGATTGGTAGATCGGAGGTAGGTAGGTATTGCTTAATTTATATACTAACTTTTTATCATAATTATTTTTAATATCTACCTAGTGATTTTTTTTTCGTATATTTTTTTTAACATCCTACCTACTTTATTAGGTACTTATCTACTACATTTTAAACTTAATTACTATTAAAATTTGTATTGAAAGATAATTCAAGTGTAACCAAAATAATCGGATGAAGAAAATTACAAAAAACATGCCCCAAACTGTAACATTGTACTAGGCCAAGGGGCGCACAACTGGTATCTTATAAAGATTAAATAGTATTTCACTACGGACGGCCCTCAAAGGAACACTTCCATTCAATAGTTGAGAAATGATCTGATTTTTTGTAGGTTGACTACACTACTATAGAAGGTATGAAGTTTTATTACAAAAAAAAAAACAAATTTTACGTCGGTTGGGCTTAGATAATAAATAAATCATTTTTAATACAAATTATCTCTTATTTTGATTTTAGAATTATTGAGAATTAAGTTAGGAAAACCGTTTCCAGTATGTAGGTATAATTTACTGTAGTTATTATTTTAAGACCAATTTCATCATAGGTAGGTACCTACTTAATACGTGTATAATATTATATAATCTGTGTTACAACTTAGATACTTTACTTGGTTCAGGTTAAATTGCACAATAAGAGGTGCCATATTCCCTTAAGAGTTCATTGTTTTTTAGTACTAAAATATATAGTATTACCTATACTGTACTTACACACCGTTTATTGCCTATTTGCCTGGATATTATCACTTATAAATCAGGTATCTTCGAAAACAAGAACGTGTAGACACTCTACGCACTCGAATGTCCCCTTTATTTAGGGATAATCCCATATTATCCGCAGAAATGTACAACATGTCAATACGATTGGTTGCGGGTTTGTTGACGGCAGCTTGTTGACTAGTTCATGGGTTTGTGGGTCACAGGAAGAAAATAAATGCCAAAATTACAAGTGAATTTAGGAATGGTGTATTTAGGTATATTAAGGTAGGTACACAAAGCAGTAGTTTCGTGATGTTTTTTTAAGTGACGATTTTCACATAAGTAGATGTTATTTAGCATCTTAAAATATTTTAGAAAGTTTGAAATTATAGATAATTTATGCTAAATAGTGTTTAGGTCATGTACGGTCTACTTCCCTAAGTAATTTCCAATGCATCAACGTCTACAACTTTAGTTCCAACAATTTTACATTTTACTGCAATAAGACACATACCTATATACAAACAAAACCAAGCAGTTTATTTTCCTACCTATTTCATTTTATGAAATCTCAATAGGATAGGTACAAAACGTCAATTAAATAAGAAAATATCTATCTATTTAGCAAAACCAGAGCATTTAAATCCTCTATCAGCATAATCAGACGGAGCATAGTTAGTTTTAAACGGGAACCCGGGTTGTCCTGGTAACACCATGGGTTTAGACTGCACAACCCGCCAACCTCCCTTCTTCGTCCAGTCATTGCCTCCATACTTGAAATAGTAATGTGTAGCTAACACACCAAAGGATAGCAAGAATAGTTTGCCAGTTATGTACCGGTAGTCTGCTGCCCGACCTTCTCCTAAGATGGGTGTTAGAAGGCTAAAGACAATGTTTAGTGGTGCTCGGTAAAGTCTACGTATAGGGTTTGTCCGTTCTCTCCAGTACTCTTCTACGTATACTGGTTCGTTCTTAGAGAGCACTTGGTCTTGCAACCATTGCTTTCGCCATTCTCTCTCAGCACTGCTCATTCCGATACACCTCTCTCTTTCTATAGCCACGCGACTGGCTATTGTCATAGGGTGAACGCCGCATGTTTGCGCCATTTCCAATTAATAATTAATATCAGATATTTTTAACACCAAAATAATATTCGATTGTAGTTATGTCAAAATGTATTGTCATTGACGGACGACTCAGTCAATGGATAGGTATCTAACCTTTTTTGTGCGGATAAATCAGTTATAATTCCTTCTTTACAAGGTTGTGATGTGGTTTTCATACTAATTATGACATTATAGCACTTCTATTTGTTTTTACTGTTCTGTGGTTGTAATAAATCTCTGTAAATAAAATAAACATTTTTTTTAAATACACACAATGCAAATCTAGAAACGGGTCACTTAACCCAGAAGCGACCTACATAATTCGCTCATATTAAATAGTCATTTATTTAAAACACTTCAAAACTAACAATGGAAACGCTAGACATACAATTCATAATAATCCTGGCAGGCGTATCGCATTGAAGAGTCTGCAAAAACGATTAGTTCCGTTACAAGTGTTGCCAGTCTCCCGGGATGGGCCATCCCGGCTCGATTCACCATATGGCACTTATAAAGGATAATTACATGATAGTAAATTATCAATGCTCACTCACAGTTGGAGCGGAAAATATGATATAAGATGCATTGTTGGCGAAATTAATTAATTCGCTTTAGTTGTGATTATTTAGCTTGTGTTGTTGCTATTAATTGTGTTTTTTGAAGAATAATAAGTAATATTGGGCAAAAGTAAAATAGGATCCGCAAGATGACTATCTGTTTTTATCAATTTGCAGATATTTTACAATCTGGAAAGTCCAAAATTCGAAGTTCTTACGATTACTGTCACTAAACAATACAAAAATAACAGTAATAACATGTTCGATAACAAAGATAATAGCATAATAAAAAGCTAATTCATAAATTTTATCAAATGATTGCCGCTACAATGACAAAATTACGTAATTTATATGCAGTGTTGCCACAAAACCAGAGCCGACAAAAAGTAACATATGCAATCATTACTATAATGTAATGCCATTTTGTGTAATCAATTTTGTGCGCTCGCAACCCTGACACAAGTTAACAGCTCACGCCCCTTGTATGGTCACATCCCTTATTTGTTTCTTTATCAATTGCTTTTGTTTGCTTTTCCTTTCTTTTAGCATTTTTTATTTAATGTTACCAAAACTTGGAATTTAGCTAAATAAAATATTCAGGATAAAATTTTGAAATAATTATTTAAGATTTTTTTTGTATATTATAACCTAACCTATAATTATAACACAGTTGACAGACTACTGTGCTTATAACATGCATTCATAACATGCTTAGTATTTATATCTACATATTAAGGCAAAATGTTAAAAATATCTACGAAGTATGTTAGTATTATTATTTTTAAGAAGGAAGGAAAATATATTCACCGTCTCCTCCATGGTAATAAAAGCGTCGTTTAGTTTGATATTATAGTATCTTGTTAAGAAGATTTCACATGGGGTACGAAATATTCTTGATTTGAGAATTGCATTGTCATATGCATTGTTTGTGCACTTTACCACCTCTATTGTTTATATTTGCATAAATACCTATACTCATATTCTGTTTGGATATATCTACATTTGTGTTATAAGCTTTCATTGATTTCCAAATTTCTTCAAACTTATATAGTAATAATAGCATTCTTATCTATCTTAGCTTATCTCTAGACTCATCATGTAACGGTGCATTTACATCAAACGTGCGAATGCTTAACCTTATGTCAAATTCTTTTAGTGTAAACAGGCGTAGAGCATTCTTTCGTTGTTCCTAGTGCGTTCGAAAAGATTCTATGCAATTTTCTAATACTGAACAACATTGGATAAGAGGTTTCGTTTACAACAAAAGATCACGAAAGAATGCTCTTGCTCTATGTTCGTTTGATGGAAATGCACCGTAACAAATCATTATCTTAAAGTGAGACAAAATAAAATTCAAACCCCATTTTTATTTCTGACCCCATTCAAAATAGATTTATACGTTATGGAACATCATAACAGGTTGTATTTAAACGGTCCGTTTCAAATTGAAGATTTAAATGATAATTAATTAATCAACCTATACAGGGTGTCCCACTGTTAGTATACTAAGCTCAAAGGAGGTTATAGTTTTGCATACGCTGAGTACGTAAAAAAATACTTATAAAATTCCAGACGCATTTTTTTTTCAAATAGATGGAATTCTTAAAACTCTATGCGTATACCACTTTGCCACCCGCACGTGAGCTATCGTTTAAGATTATGTTTTCATAGACAAAATGCTCACATTACAGAAGCGGTATATGCCGGCTGCGCGAAGCTAGAGAAGAAAACATGGATTTTCAGGAAAAATTTAGCAAACAATTTTTGACGTAATTTTGTTGTTTAAGTATTTTTTACGTGATCAGTGTATGCAAAACTACAAGTCCCTTCGCGCTTAGTATACCAATAGTGGGACACCCTGTATAGGGTGGAGATTTGAAAATATTCATCAATTAGAAATAAGAGATGAACGGCATAATTGAATTTTCATTTTTTATACCAAGTTGTAACTATTATGTATTAAGTAAAAAATTGATGTTTTTTTTTCGGTAATGATTAAATTAATTTGAATATTAATTTATTGAAATTGAAACAAAGAAAAACAAGTTAAATCCTGCGAGTGTGCAAGCCAGTTATTATTTTCAGATATAACAAACTAGGTACAGCAAGCAATTGCTACTTACAACGAAATAAATTGGTAACAAAAGCGCCCTTCAGGGGCGGGCATACATTATCACCCCACGTTAATAAAACCAATTGATATTCGATACAGTGTATTCACACGCTTGCCAATTTGTATAAATGATCTTTTGTGCGAAATCACACAAAATTCGGAATAGCTGTTTTATGATCCGGCAAAATTAAGGTCGGAATATTTCCTTTTAGTTGTAATGGCTTATTTATATTATTTCGGTGATTGTGCAAAAACTGTTTTTCTTTCAAATATGAAATTGATTTATGGGTACAATTCTTGTGTGACTTAATTGTTTTTAACGATGGGTCACTTTTTGTTTTAATATAATCTAAATGTATAGGTACCTAGTATTATTTTTGTCACAAGGATGGAGGCGACAAATTTAGCGTTGACTTCGAGAGAATCCAAGTCCCGGGGTGATCACAAAGTTATGGAAATGAACAGCAAACCCAATCAAGTTAGTATCTATATATTATATCATCATCTTAGTTTTAAGTTGAATTAGTCATGCAACATATATAGATATATAACACATAGGTACCTAAAAAAAATAAAAATGATAATACTTACTTACCTTAAAGATTTCGTTTAGGTACGTATTATTGATATTAGTTTAAAAGCAATTGGTAGGTAGTTACATCGTCACTTGTGAACTATCTAGGACCTAGGTAAAGCTCATCATCAATTCAAATTTGTGAATTAAACACCTACAGGTATTATAAACAGATTTGTCGATGAAAAAAGCTGGATCTTTTAACATCTTTTGCCTTACAGGTAGGAACAGTTCTTCTATACGGGGTTCCAATAGTGTCCCTAGTCATTGAAGGCATAGAGCGCTTATGTTTAGCGCAGATATCGAACACGTTGTTAAAGCAGTTTTCCTACAATGAGATTCACAATAGACGAGTAGCTTTGGGCATCACTTGTGTGCAGTGTACACCTGTGCAATTGGAAATTCTGAGGCGTGCTGGAGCAATGCCTGTGTCTTCTAGACGTTGTGGTAAGTGGAATAATTTAGAATTATAGTTAAGATTTATTATGATGGATCGAAACTTACTGTACCTACCTGATAGATATTATATGCCTACACAAAATAATAGACATTATTGATACCTACATAATGCGCCTTTACGCATAAACGAAGAAAACTCACTAGATTTAAAATTTCTTGGTTTCACATCCCGGATAAATACGTTTCTATGAAATAAAGAGAGATAATAAGCTTTAAGTTTTTACTCATGTTTTTTCATTGAAAATATCCTATTAATTAATTTCGTCCAGGAATGATAACCCGTCGGGAAGCAGAGCGCCTATGCAAATCATTTTTAGGCGACAACGCTCCACCGAGGTTGCCTGATGACTTTGCATTCGCAGTACACCATGAATGTGCTTGGGGGTGCCGTGGGGCTTTTCTACCAGCCAGGTAAATTACAATATGGAGTAGCTATACTCTAAAATATGACATAACTATAATGTATTTCAATTTGATGAAAAATTGTTTAAAGCTTCAATAGGTAGGTACTAAGATTTCTCAAAACTGTAGAAAACATTCATTAATTGGGAGAATTGAAAATTGAAATATCAGAAGTGTAGATTATATTTTATCGTTTTAAGACGCCCACACAACTTCGTCTGCTGTTAGGTAAGCGGAATATTTTTATCCCGCCTTTGAAACAATTTTCATTAATGAATGGATTAACCAACTATACAGGGTGTAATCGTTAAGTGTGCACAGGCGATTATTCCGAAACTATTGCAGATATCAAAAATCTATAAGCTGATATAGAAAGTTCTTAACTTAATGAGTAAAATGGCAATAATAAGTTTTTAAAAATAAAACGAGAAATATCAATTAGTATAGTTCCTGTAATTAAATTGAACATTTTATCAAAATATTTCTTGAAATAAGTGATAAACAATCATACCTTGTTATACAATGGAGATTGACGTACCAATATTTTTAGATACAACTCCTCCCGTGCTAAATGCATCAAATGTACATATTGCGGCCTATTCTTCTCTCCGAACAAATTCATCTTTCATTCACACCGAGTCGGACCTGGTGACAAATACGTACAACCTGATGCTGCAAATTTCAATTCTTGGAGACGACACATGAAGTTGAGCGGGAATCCTCCCGTAGAAGTCGTCCATGCTTGGGAGGACGTTAAGGCTATGTTCAATGGTGGTACACGGAAGAGAATGTTGTCTGCTGCTAGGTAAGTGTTTAAAGGTTTGTTACACAATCTTAATATCTATGTTTTTAAGGAACATAATATCTAAGCTGAAATCAAGTATAATGTACTTACTTAGAATTAAATATGAGTAAATGATATGAGTAAACATTCAGTACTCACCGAACTTGAGTTAAGTGATGCTAATACTTTGCTAAACAATTCGATCATTCTTGAAATGGACGACCTTTTGATGATCAACTTATTATTTTTTTCGAAAAGCTTTTTGGTACGATCTCTTATGATCGCCATTAGTTTCATGCCATGCAAAAACTCTACCAAAAAGTGCAGCCTTAAATTGTGCCACAGAAGGGTACCTATCCGCAGGTCGGAGGAGGGCGAGGCGAAGCGTGTGCCGGCCAGTCCACCGAGCGCGCACACCCCGGTCCCGCGGCTTGCGGACTATGTGTGGGGCGCTAGGCTACCGTTGCCGTATGCTATACCGTGGCTAAAGCCCACTTTGTGGACACCAGGTGATTTGGATTTATTGGTTATTATTGATTTAATGATTTTATATCTTATATGTTTGTAAGGGTAAAGTATAAACTGTTAGTAATAACTACATACATTATAAGGTAAGGTTAATGCAATGGGAAAAACGAAATTGAATAGGCGAGACCGTACAGACCAAGCAACTTCACGAAGCATTTTCCGCGCAAGATATCTGCGTAAATCCTCCTAATTATGAAAAACTTGATATATTTGTTACTTAAACTTGTTATATTTCAGCAACATTTTATACTTACATTACTATTAATGTAATACCTAATAATTAAATAAAAAAATTCACTTCTTAAGGTGCATTAACAGCGTTAAGCGGGGTGGGAGCTATGGAGGAGCCGCGTGCGTTCCGACCGGTGATCACGCATCGTCTGGACTCACCACAAATATCACCACTTACATCACCGTCACGATCACCAAACAGGTAATAAAAGAGAACAAAACCTATTTTTTTTTTGTAATTAATCTGCTAGAAAGCTTTGCTTAAAAATAAACACAGATTAATTTTAGGTGTGTGACATGTTCCAATAAGTTAAAAAATAGTGCATTTTATCTAAAAAAAATATAGTACTTACTGCAATCGTGAATAATTCATACTGCAGAAAATTCGCTCCGCTATTACAAAAACTCTTATTACAGAAGCTATTAGATGCCGGTCACATAATAATGATATTACGCAGTACGCTTTTACATCCATATGTAAAAAAAGCATTTCAGATTCTTGTAATTGTTTATTCATCATAATATAGCAGGTCACCAATAAACAAATCTCCGAGCAGCCGTTCCCCGCTCCGCTCGCCGCTCCAGTCGCCGTCCCGCTTATCGCTTCGCTCGCCGCCCCGCTCCCCGCTTCGCTCGTCACCCGCCCGCTCCACTAAAAGCGACCGCGATAGCGATGAAAGCGTGGATATTGAAACTACTGAAGACGATCAGGCTAAGGATGTGGTAAGTTATTTGAGGAAATATTTTAATAAGGCTTTTCACAGTAGCAACTTCATCATAATATAATGAATATTTACCTTCATAACCATTTATGTAATTCCTGTGAAGCAGTGTGATAAATATTCGAAAGATCAAATTTAAGCACTAAGCTGTAAAAACACCTTATCTACTTATCGTGATAATACCAAATTATGATTACAATAGGTATAAGAATGATTGAAATCTCATAAGAATTAAGCTTGATCCGCTTAAAGGAAATAATTAATGTTTTACGTAGGTATTCGCAAATAATTATATTATCATTAAAAGGTGTGTCAAAATTAAGCACAACAGAAAATGCGAACTATTTCGTTTTCTAATCATAATAGCTGACCACTAAGAGCATCAATACAGATTCTACTTACGTTCATACAACCGTTCTTCAGAGATGCAATTTAATACCTAAGTATTGAAGAAATCGCATTATCTACTACCCTATTCGCATTCGACGCAAACCGCTCGAAACGATCCAATTTAAAAAGTTGGAGAAATTTTTCCAATCACAAGCCCTCGCTACGTAATCTGCGATTAGACTTGTCTTTTTAAGTTACTTAGTTCCTTTTAAATGTTTATTTCTTTACATAAAATGTGCTTTTATATTGCAGTGGTTTTCGACGAACAGTATTAAGTACTTACTTATTTTTTACTGAGCTTAGCGCGTAGGAAGTATTTATTAGGTTTATTGAGTAGGCGCTGTAACAAAGATGGCAGCTGATGGCAGCTACAGGAAAATATTTAATATATAAGATTTATTCAATTTTCTTTGTAGCAGTCCAATAAGCGTTTCCTATGAAAGAGTTTCTATTAATATTAGATGTACCTATTTAATTTGAATAGATTATTATATTTGCATTAAACGTGTATTGCATAAACATACAGATATTATGAATACGTGTATACCAATTAACGTCGAGTCTTATAAGTTATAATTAAGAGGAGTTTACTAATTACTACAGAAGTTACGTTTCATAGACTCAAGGGACGTTCTCATAGCAACGTTGGAATGCTTCGCACGTCGTAAATTCTGTAATTACGGCCGCGAATTCAAATGGACTTCATTTTGCCTTTAAATAAGGGAAAATGTTTAATTTACTACCAATCGGATTCCACGGGACCAATTAATCGGGGACTTTCGTTCGTATGTACTTAGCTTAACTTTTTATTTCGCTGCGTGTGGAATAGCGATTGCTTCGATTTAAAACGTTTAGAAAATATGCTTGAGGTCTTATTAAACATGTATTTACATTAAATTTTATTTTTTTATGCACCTGTTTTCTCCGTTCGAACGTTTTCCATAATGGCTTTCGAACATTTCATATTTTGCTCAGGTATAAAGCTGAAATTTATATTCAATAAAAGCTGAAATTTATATTGTCCCTTGAAGTTGTGAAAAAATCTATTTTCTAAAGAAATGCAATCAAAGATACAGCCGTTTATGCTGCAAATTTTCTACATTTGAATAAGGAATTAGAACCTCTAGGGTACGTCCCATGACCCTAGAGGGACAAATCTTGAAATTTGATAAGCAGCAACTTCTCACTTCTCACAGATAAAAGAAAAATAGAAACCCTCGGTGCGCGATGCTGTCTCGCACTTTACAATATTACTCTATTTATGTAGTAATTGCATCTCATTTTAGTTTTTGAATTACCCTAATAAATATAACACTAACTAATTAACTATAAGATATATGAGAATACCTCAAACTACGCAATAACACATTCCAGGAAAATATACAAGTACAGGAACGCTAACGCTTTACTAATTAATCGTTATTACATCTTTATTTACCTGTTGAAAGGCAAGGCGTCAGAGCCTCTCTAATGAACGTAGCGAAGGGTTTATCCCCTCAAAGGGTAGGGCTGATAATTATTTGATCATGCGCTACTTAGTTTTATTGATATGTTGTGTATTAAGTATTTATGAAGCGATGTTTTGGTTTCTAGTTTCTGGTAATAATGGTAAGTAAAAGGTGTTTACTTCGAATATTGAGCATTGAGGGATTTTGTATAGGTTTTGGTCTGTTCGTTCTATGATAAAAAACATAAGCATATCAAAATAGTGGTTAAAAGCTTATTCAGTTGAACAAAGTTATATTTAGTAAGCAAAACGCTCTTACGCTCTAAAAATTTTGAGTCGTTAAATTATTGAACAATTGTTATCTTAGAAATTGGCTCTATTCCAAAATCTAAGCGCACTCTGTGAATGCCATAATATCTACGAAGGTATTATGACATTTATAGAGCTAATAAAATCTTAATTTAGAGGTCTGTGTGATTGATCATGTCGAGTACAGGTCATTGTGAAATGGCTAGCTTTATTTATAATCGGCTTATCTAAACTGGAGGGGCTTTTAAGTTATTAAACTGCTATATTTAATATCAATAAACATCTGTAGGTAAGGTATTGGCTAATTCATTGAATACCTTACAAAACTGTTAGTATTTCAACTTAATAGAAATCGAATAAATGAAAAAAAATAATATAGAGCGAACATTTTTGTTTAAAAAAATCTATCAGTCTTTATCAAAGATCAATGTATTCCTCTAAAAATAAGCTCATATTAACTTCATGTATCTGAATGGTGGATCAATTTCAGCACATTAACACGGTAACACCTACCTGGATGTATTTAATTTTCAAGTAAAATCACCAAGAACTACCTTCTAAAGAACTTTCCATTTGATTACAGATATCCAAAATTATTCGAATCGAAGGAAAAAATCGAAATGAAAGCCAACGCATTCAAAAGATACAGCCGTTTATGCTTCAAATTTTCGCATTTTCGCCATTCGCAAGGGAATCAAAACTTACAGGGTACTCCCCGTGAACGCAGAGTCTTGAAAGATGTCTTATAGCACTACTTATTTTAACCATTAGAATTCCATGAATTTAATAAGATCTACAAGATATATAAAACAAAAACCGTTGACATTATTCATTGAATCCAATTCAATAATAGAATTAAGTACATCGAAAAACGATTATCGTCGCGTGTTCCACCAAATTGAGGCGTGGTAAACACTTCACTGTAGTGCGTACGGGGTTCCGACGATTTAATAAATTAAAAACTCGATATCTGATATCGTTTTGTAAATATTACAGCGTTGTTTTATGTGTATCGATTGTAAGTTTATTCGGCGGTAATGTTATTAAAGGTTACATTATTTAAGTGATGATGGATTTGGGAGATAGAGCTATGTAAGTAAGTTTATTGATTAATGTTCAGAGTATTATATAATATATATCATGAACATTTCGTTCTGTTAGAATTAGGTATACAATTCTTAGTTACATGTTCTGGAAAATGGAAATGGAATAAAAATATACAAGAATCAAATTCAGTAAGAGCACCTAACGAAAAATTAACACTTGTTCTTTTTTTCAACTTCTGAAATAATTTTATCTTCGCCCACTAATACATTACGTTAAATCAAAAACTGTTTCTTTAATCCTGGTTGGTAAAGTAACAGCAGGCTTTGAACCTTGTTATCTTATAAGAAGTTACCATGTCACAATGTGTAAAAATTCGACCAAAATTGCCAAATAAATGTTGACATATAATTCTGGACATGATAATTGATACTAAAAACTCACTATATATTATAAATTTGCAGTGTATAGTGTATTAAGGTTCTAATTTATGCATTCCCCTATACGTACTTATTTATCTCTATTGAATAAAAGGTATGTTCTGCAACATTTGCAGTAGGTATGTTTTTTTAAGTTTTAACTCGACCTTTTAAACAATTATTCCAAAACTTATGTAAAATTCCGGTTTTCAAAATACCATAAACGTAAATAAAATACACTAGAATCTTTATAACCAACAAATACGCAATATTCACAATTTAATACCAATATAAGTTGCGATTAAACCCGAACGTTTGCCGCATAGGACACGAGATACCTCTGCAACCTCGTCACGTACTTAATAGATACTTTGTGCGGATTGTAGCAAACGATTCAATTATACCACTTGATGTTGTTATAAATCACTGTTTGTTTGTTGTGAGGGTTTTTTAACGGTGTAAAAAGGTTATTTTTTTATAGCGCGTTTTGAAGCAATAGTTTTGGATTATTGGTATTTGAGTGATTCTTAATTATTCTTATGCTATGTAACTACCCGCAAAGATTTATCTATGTTCTTTGTTAGTGAAAATAATAATCAATTATTTAGGCATTTTTAGTATTAAGAAAAAAAAAATATATGACACATGATGATGTGTGAAAATTATAAAATACTGTGAACAATTATTATAGATACATTTTTTTTTGTTTATTATATATACATATTACCTACACGAATCTTACGCAATACATATCTAGGTATCTTTTACGATATTGCCGCAACATAGTTCTCAATTTAATTACGAAAAATTGAATATTAAACGATAATCCATAAGCTAGAGGCGACAAGGCGTAATTGAATAAGCAATACGCACAAGGACATATGCATGTCCCCCGGGACATTGGGACGGGGACGAAGTTAATTACACGCTCCGAGGACAAACAGATTTGTCATTCATTATTCAGATAACAATTACTTTGTTAAATTTTGAAGTTGTAGTGTGTTTTGATTGTGATTTATTGCTTTGGAAATAGATGGCTATTGGCTGTGTGTACTGTAATAATGACATTTGCTCTAATAGACTAAGCTACACTTTTATATTTTTTTTTAACTTTCTTGTATCATTCATGGATTTATGTGGTATCATGTATGATCCGTGTAACTTGTAACGCATTACTTTTATTATTTTTGATTGTTGGCTTTTTATTACTTATTATAGATTATTTATTTTCATTCTTTCAGCCATTTAAGGAAATATCCAACCTCCGGGAAGTTGGCACCGCACTTTGAAGTTAGAAAAATTTTAAAGGTTGTTCCAGGTTGTTCTAGGTTTGTTCTACATTGTTCCAGAATTGCATACAGCTGAGATTAAAACTTTTCGAGAAAAGTCAAAAAACCCGATTTTTGAGCTGGCACCGCACTTTTTAGATATCGCGATTCTGGCGGTTGTTCTGAGTTGTTCTAGGTTTGTTCTATATTGTTCCAAAATATCGCGTCCGAAAAAGATTTATTTTCCACAAAATTCGTAAAAAACCAAAAAGAAGTTGGCACCGCACTTTGAAGTTAGAAAAATTTTAAAGGTTGTTCCAGGTTGTTCTAGGTTTGTTCTATATTGTTCCAAAATATCGCGTCCGAAAAAAATTTATTTTCCACAAAATTCGTAAAAAACCA
>CAJQZM010042171.1:0-28078 GCA_907164665.1 Colias nastes | reverse complement strand
ACTTCTTTTTGGTTTTTTACGAATTTTGTGGAAAATAAATTTTTTTCAGACGCGATATTTTGGAACAATATAGAACAAACCTAGAACAACCTGGAACAACCTTTAAAATTTTTCTAACTTCAAAGTGCGGTGCCAACTTCTTTTTGGTTTTTTGCGAATTTTGTGGAAAATAAATTTTTTTCGGACGCGATATTTTGGAACAATATAGAACAAACCTTTTTTTTTTTTTTTTTTCAAGTGGGAAAATCTTGCCTAAGATACCCACGGCTCCCGGGGAAGGAGCCGTGGGTTATGTCGGATTCCTACCGACTAAAACCCCACCGTGTACCAACGCGCTGCTTTAGACGGGATGCGGGTACACATTCGCAATCTTCCGCATGTCCCGCCCAGCAGTTGCCCGTTTCCAGGCCCTCCGCCACTTGCCCGTTTCCAGGCCCTCCTCCAAATGCCCACCCCGGGGCGGCGCAAGCTGTACACGAGCTCACGCCACCCGCTCGCCGATGATGGATTGTTCCCCGTTCCATCATCGGCGTTCCCCAAACCCTCGACCCCAGCACCGAACGGCCGAAGGGCGCACGCCGAAAGGCCCTCCGAAACGTGATTCACGCGTCGAAGGACCCTCCGGCGCACTTTTATAGAGGTTTCCCTCGCAGCCCCCACCTCACACCAGAGGTGGCGGCCCTCGGTCCGGCCCCACGGACCGGATTACGAGTTGGCAGACGGCTGTCTCAGGACAGCCCCGCCCTACACCCACCTACAGGAGTCACCGCGTGTCACAAAAGTGACGCGTCGGGATCCCGCTCCCTGTTTTGTTGGTAGATAGACTACCAACAAAAATACAACGCGCGCGGCCTCTGGCCGCCATCCACCGCCGCAAAGCGCAGCCCCCTGCCAGTCGGTCGGAACGAGACCCAAACGAGCCCCGATCAACCTTCCAACCCCGTTTTGCCCAGCCAAATTGCCAGGCCGCGACCACTAGCCGCCATCCCTCGCCGTACCACAACGGCACCTGAGCCAATCCTGGCCCCCCGGAGGATCCTAGCCAGCTAGCCAGCCATCCAGCCAGCCAGCCAGCCAGCCGGACAACCAGCCGGTGACAGCATGCCAGCCAGCCGCCGTCCAAAGCAGCCAGCCAGCCAACCGGTGGAGCAGCCGGTTTCAGCCAGCCTGCCAGCCGGCCCCCTAGCCAGCCAGCGAGGCAGCCGGTGTGACCAGCCGGTTCCAGCCAGCCCGGCCAGCCGGCCTTCAAGCCAGCCAGCCAGCTATATGGATCCCTGGCCGTCGAACCAATCGTGTCGTCAGACGACAGACCGGCCTTTCAGCCCCTCCGCGTCCAATTAGCTTCACTCAGAGTACACGAGGGCACTCCAAGCTACTGAGCCCCCCCGGCCACGACAAGGCTTGGAACTGATGGGGGGGAATATAGAACAAACCTAGAACAACCTGGAACAACCTTTAAAATTTTTCTAACCTCAAAGTGCGGTGCCAACTTCCTTTTGGTTTTTTGCGAATTTTGTGGAAAATAAATTTTTTTCGGACGCGATATTTTGGAACAATATAGAACAAACCTAGAACAACCTGGAACAACCTTTAAAATTTTTCTAACTTCAAAGTGCGGTGCCAACTTCTTTTTGGTTTTTTGCGAATTTTGTGGATAATAAATTTTTTTCGGACGCGATATTTTGGAACAATATAGAACAAACCTAGAACAACCTGGAACAACCTTTAAAATTTTTTCTAACTTCAAAGTGCGGTGCCAACTTCTTTTTGGTTTTTTACGAATTTTGTGGAAAATAAATCTTTTTCGGACGCGATATTTTGGAACAATATAGAACAAACCTAGAACAACTCAGAACAACCGCCAGAATCGCGATATCTAAAAAGTGCGGTGCCAGCTCAAAAATCGGGTTTTTTGACTTTTCTCTAAAAGTTTTAATCTCAGCTGTATGCAATTCTGGAACAATGTAGAACAAACCTAGAACAACCTGGAACAACCTTTAAAATTTTTCTAACTTCAAAGTGCGGTGCCAACTTCCCGGAGGTAAATATCCAATAATAATATCCATATTATTATTTAAAGCCACCGCTTTTCACATGAAAGTTTAATAAAATTCTTCTTTATGTATTCGTAAAAAGAAACAAAGCTTTGAATAGGTACTACAATGATACTGAATGTTAAAATTGTAGAAAATGTAACGTTTCAAATCCACAATGCCCATTGTTTCATATTTAAGCAAGTAAAGACTGTAGCGCGACATGTGGCACATGTGGCCTATATATATTTTTTGATCTCGATTGAAAATTATACAAGGGTTAAGGTTAAAGTGAAGTTATATAATTTCAACATCTCTGTTTGGGTCGCAGAGCTAGTTAAGTAAGTAAGTACCTACATATATAATTTCAAAAGTACCTAATAAATAAAATCTAGTATAAAGTTAGATCACTTTGAAACAGGAAAGTAGCAATCCACTGGCTATAAATTATAATACTACGACTGACTATTATATATACCTATAATATATTTGACTAAAAGAAGACTATCGAAGTATGATGAATTAAGATATTAAGATATCTAATGAATTCCAAAAGTATAAGTTCTGGATAAAACCATATAAAACATAGGCATCCCTTAATGTGATGCGTAACCCATAGCTTTGGTTACAAATGCCGACGTGGCATTTAGTTTTTTATTTACCAACCTCATTTGGGAGATGACATTTAAGTCCGTTTTATTGGCACGCGTGCGGAACATTAATTTTTCTATTCAGAATAATAGTTATTTGATGCTTGAAAGGTGAACAATTATTCACAATAATTATTACGCTTAGTGTAATGGCACGATTTATTAATTTATTTTCATTTTAATCAAACAAACTTCATCGGTCATATAATTTAAAACTTATGTAGATGACTAAAACATTATGAAAAATTCGATGATACGTCTGTATTTTGTCAATTGTCACCATCATGTTTAAATATTAAACAACTCTGTAGATACTATAAGATAGGAACTTCACTTGTAATTAACTCTACATCTGATTCATTACATATACTATATAAATTAAAATCTGAATAGAATTTTTCTAAATCGAAATAACCGCGACGCAAACCATTTGATTACCACTTGGCATATCTGCTAAACAATCATATCGTGCATTGGCTGCAGGGAATAAATTATTCACACCTCACTAGTGTCGCGTCACGGCATTACGTAAATAATTACTAGCACATAATTTTTGTATTAATAAACATCAAGTGACGTACTAACTTTATCGAACTAAAACACTTTCAAAAGTTAAAATGAATAAACGTATGTCTTAAAAGTCACACCACCTGCACCAGTGTTACAAGCTTAGTTACAAGTGTTTATGGGCGGTGATGACCACTTATATCATCAGGTGGCCCGCTAGCCTCTTTGCTTGCTCCGACTGCGAGATAAAAAAAAAACAACTTTTTTGGGGTTTTATATAATGAAAGACTGAATAAATTGCATCTTAAGATAATTATTTTAAGCAAAGTAAAAGTGCTCAGTTTATACGATTTTAGAACTTTCAATGTGCGAAGACAAGATTTGGTCGCGCTTTTAATTTTACTAAGAGGAGTTAAAGTTCCAGCTTATTAGTTCTTAGATTTTTTATTGTATAACAAGCTGTTTAAAAATAAATTGAAATAAAACGAGATTTAATGCAAGTAATATAAATTTCAAACCAAAAGAAGTCACATAAGATACTATCTACTGTATTGAGGCACAATGTGAAAGTTTCAAACATACAAAATTGACATTAAGGTTGTTAGTTAAATGAAATAATAGCGAGGAGTTATTCCGGTAATTGTCCGCGTGTCCCATTCGATAACGGTTCGATCTCGTGACGGTAATCGAAGCAAGCGACACTACAATTCGTGCTTTATTTAAGTGGTTATGTTACTATCTCTACGTTTTATCTTTTGAACAATAAACACAGGTTTGAAAATATATGACTTGACTGTTAGGCATGGCTTATCAGTTTTTGATTTTTTTTTATACGCGCGTTTTATCCCTACTTGTTTGTGCAGTTAGAGTTAACAAATACATTAGAAACTTTGAAAATGATATTATAACAAAAGTGTGTTTGTATATGGTTTGTATTACGTATTTTAAGTATTAGAAGAATTAAAACATTAGTAGGTATCTAATAGTATGAGCGATCGGAATACACATTACACAGGTCGAAAATGCCATTTTTACTGCACTACATATTATTTAAACATAAAAAAACAACATCTCAAACTGTGTAATGATACCATTTATATTACTAGCCCGCGGCTTCGACCACTTTGTCTAAACCCAATAAATGATATATGTATATATATACCTATACTAAAACCTTCCTCGAGAACCACTTTATCTATTATTAAAAAAAAAAACGCATCATAATGCGATGCGTTTAAACTTTAAATATACATATAAGCATTAAGCATACAAAGGGATATAGGTATGGATAGAGAAAGCGACTTTGTTTTATACTATTTAGTGATACTGACCACAAAACATATTTCCAGTCATGCACGTGGCCATGCCGCAGCGCGCCTACCCCGCGCCCAGACTGCTGGAGCGGCCTTGTGCCAAAGATCGAGAGAGAGGAGGACAGGGAACCGTGGCGTCTCCCGGACCTTCGCCCACCCATACACTACTTACATGACCGTGGTAAGAATGGTTTAACTATAAACTTAACATGAAAATATAAACATAATACCTAATATGAACAAGGATTCATACTAATTCATAGCAATCACTTGCAATAAGCACTCGAAAACTTTTCGACGAAAAGTGATGTTGGTTAAGCAAAGTTGCGCGCCTTTTGTGTGATTTCAAAATTCAAAGGCAAGACAATACATTTACAGAATACTAGACATTAAATTTGTGCGTATTATTATTTATTAACTTCTTTTCACGTATTAATTACGTAACGTACGTAACCCTATGACCGTAACAATTACATACAATTTCTATAAAATGCAAATATGTAGAAAATGCAGTAGGCTATGGTCTTACTATGTATAACTGTAATTACGAATCAACTTACCAAAATTATTTTTCGAGACATCAGAATAATTATTAAAGTGAAACTTTTATTAGGTACATCGTCTCAAACTTTTTGGTCTGTGTAGCGCATGTCGCGTGACGGTCGGCTGCCGAGTAGGTATAAAGCAGTGTTCGGAACCGTACGATAATTATTATCGTACAAATACGATAATTTTGTGCCTAAGTTTCACTTTTACCGTGGTTTCATAAAACCAGACAACATTTTTCACTCACATAACTTTTTATTTGTTGCTGATATTAAGATTAAACGAAATATGAGTATGGCCGCCAAATATTGTACAATAACAGTCGTGAAATCGTAACACACCGTAACATACGTGACTGATAGTAACATACGTGATTTTGTTAAGCCTAGTGTACATTACAACTAATAATGCAGGAGATTTTTTTTACATTTCTGTTTTATATTGTTAATTAAATTATTTGATTAAATTACTTTAAAACTCAATAAAACAAATTTAAATATTAAAGAAAAAGTTTTATTTCTCAAATTTTGTATTTCTATAATACTTACAAATGCAAGAATCATTCACAACTTATGATATTAATTACGAATACGAATTATTATAGTAAAAAAGTTACTAACTTCCGAAACATGATAGTTTTTGAAGTGGGTTCTCTTTATGTAAAAAAGTAAATTTTTAACTTTAGATTCTCTAGTGAGTACTACCCCTAACAGCCGATCACGAATGTTACGTAACACAATAGTAACACATGGTATCATTCGTGAATCAAAATATGGTTGGACACAACTTAAAAAGCCTTTATTCGTCAAAGTTTTGTAGTAATAAGACGCCGCATAGTTTGATTTGTTACTAGAACACTAAAGCTACACACATAATTTAAATAATATAGTAAATTTGTATTCTTACCTTGCATAATTCTCACTCAAAATTATTAAAATGTTCTGGGACAAAAATGCCGACTACCTTTCGATCAACTTTTACAGTAACAAAATGGCGATTTTTTTTTCTAAAGGTTGGCCAACATGTAAATCGGTGTTGCCCCTACTTAAAAATATTTTTGTGGCTTGGATATCTAGTTATTTAGGGTGTTATTTTATGGTAACCGTGCGTGAAGTATCATTCGTGAAAAAAAGTGAGACATAGTTTTAAGTGAGTTTTATATTAATTTCTTTTATGTTATTTTTATTAGAACTTGTTAAAACTATCCACAAGTTTACAGAATAATTGAGAAATACCAAAATTTTACAGGTATCA
Source organism: Colias nastes (assembly GCA_907164665.1). Classification (NCBI taxonomy): domain Eukaryota; kingdom Metazoa; phylum Arthropoda; class Insecta; order Lepidoptera; family Pieridae; genus Colias; species Colias nastes. The sequence goes on along the minus strand of CAJQZM010042171.1, from coordinate 21,775 downwards.
ATAGATTTTTGCATAATTTTGTGACTTCAAAGTGTGAGATGACTAAGTGGGACACATGATTTTAGTATGGAAAGGAAAATAAGCATTTCAAAAAAAAAAATATTGAGCTTGTTAAAGGCACTCAAAATTAATTTAAATTATTAATATAATGATAAATATAACATAGTGAAGCTGAAACTATTTAAAAACTACCATAATTACTATATAAAAAAATCTGGTGCTATATAAAATGACAAGGACATTTTTTTTTTCTTGAATGTACAATTTTTGGCGGCCATACTCATATACAAAAACATCGTACGACAAAGCATGGGCGGGAAAATTTTTCAAAATGATTTTTTTTTTTTTTTTTTTTTTTTTTTTTTTTATTTATGGCAAGAAGATATAACTATTTGCCAGTGTCAAGTATCTATGTAATAAAAGGTAAGGAAACTATTCGCGGTAAGGAATATGGTGAGGAGATTAGGATTTGGGTTTTAAGTCAGAGGAGTTAGGAAATATTTATATATAATTAGATTAGGTACTAACTTATTTATTTATTTACATATAATATATACATACGTTTAATGTTACTTACTAGATACAAATATATATTATTATAGCTATAAATTATTACATACTATATATACGAAGTTAAACATAAGAACTCCAACAACGTATTTAGATATTCCAAGAATAATGATTATGCAAGAAAGTGTATTTTTTATATTTTACTCTGTGCATCACAGATCACGTAAACAGTGACAGTGACAGCCAGGAGCGGAGGAGCCCAGAAATGCGAATTATCTTTGAATTTTGTGTTATGATAAATCCATATCCATGTTTCATAAAATTAAATCTGTTTTTAATCTAGCAATGACACTTCTACACTGGATTATGTTTTAATCTATTACTGTTACCGAAATTTTTGAGAACACTATTTAACTGAGCAACGTTGGTCGGTTTTAATATGTTATTTTGATGTAAAGCTTCTATTAAAGTCGATAATAAATCTAGAATGATATTATTCGTAGGCTGATCACAACTTGGCTGAATTGCGCAACCATTATCAGGAGCTGGGATCTGATATTCCTTAATGAGAGCCTCATGAGAAGCTTTATCATATCCCACACTTGATTTAGGTGGAGATCGTGGTTTAAGGGCCACTGTCTTTTTATATGATGACCTCATAGTGTCAGCATGTAATACATTTGCTTGATTTGATGCGAGATGTACAGTTGGGGTTGACTGTAATATGTCTGCAAAAGATTTCGAAATTTGTGGATGTAATTTACTTGCTTCAGCGTATGATATATTCTGCTGAGCCATTGAAATTTTAATGTTCCTTTGTCTATTAAATTCAGGACAGTCTTTATTTGTAGCATAGTGAGAGCCAGAACATACAATACACTGAGCACAATCTTCCTCAACTGTACATGTCTCACCAGAATGATCTAGACCACATTTGTAACAACGAGGTTTTGATCTACATGTGTTTTTTGTATGGCCATATCGGCAACAGTTGAAACATTGAATTGTTGGGAAAATATACAAGTCAACTGGTAAAGCATTGTAACACATAAATATTTTTTGAGGTAGAACTTGACCATCAAATGTTAATATAACAGATTGGGATGGCTTCCAAACATTTGAACCATCAATGTTTACTTTATAATTTATACGCCTAATTTTAATAATTTTCCCACAGCCAGAAGGTACAGTTATATTATCTATAACTTCTTCTGGAGGCCAGTCACTAGGAACACCCCTAACTAAACCCATTCTTGTTATATGAAATGTTGGGATTTTAGCTTTAAGTTTATATGTTATAAGATTACTATTATTTAAAAATGCATTAGCATCATAGAAGGTTGAAAACGCAACAGAACATCTATTTCTCCCTATTCTCTTAACGCTGCCAGGAACAATGTTTTGAATTTTATTTTTCTTTAAAAAATTTCCAAAAGTTATCGGATGCAATGTGGAGCCATCTCCCGCAGAACCTTCAATTCTCTGTACATGGACGATATATGGATATGCATCTGTTTGAATATAATTGGCACGGAAAATATCTGTAGGAGTAGGTGGAATCGAGTTTGATGATTCTGCTACATTATTAATTAATATAGAGGAAGAAGCATCATTAGCAATGTTTATTTCATTATCAATCATATTTTTTTTACGTCGCCGTTTTCTACTTAATTCAGGATCTATTAGCAAACTATCATTGTTAGTTTCTAAAGTGATATAACTTGCCACAAGACGACCTGACCGTAAATCTGACTCCTCTGCAAAAGGATCGGGAGGGTCATTCATATTCCCGCCCGAAACTCCTACGAGGATTCTTACATACTAAAAATATAAAAGAAAACTTACCAATATATACACAAAACTATATGAATTTACAAATATATATAATAAATACAAGAAATATTAACAAAATAAACACCTCTGACTACGAAAAAAATAATTAAAATTAAATAAGCTTTAGAAACACTCCCTCCAACTTCGAAGTTTCCCGCGCTTTTTTCTTCAAAATGATTTTGTCATATTTATCTTGACATCGCGGGCATTTTAGTCATAGACTATACCTATAGAATATTTAAGCTATAGTGTTGCCGTTTTTACACATTAAGATATGGACGAAGATTCGGAACAATATTAATTCACTTTTATTAAATACATACTAAAAATTTTACATATCGATTATGAGTAAATTTGCTATACGATCTGGGTAAATATATATAATATTATACTTTTTACAGAGAGAGACAGTTGCGCTGCATGCGTTGCTCCGCTTCCATTGCTACCGCCGACAGCACCTGCGCCTCATTAGTTATTTTAATTACCAAAACTAAAATGAAAAAGCAATAACATTGAATAAATAGCTGTATCTGTAGATATTAGAATTTAGGTAAATTTGATTTATTAAATTCCAAATTTTATATTAGGCAAATCAATCTAGTCATGCTATTAATTATTAAGTAATATACGGCATATCGAATTATAAAATAATGGAAATGTAATTAAGAACTTTGTTATTAACCTAGCCTAGGTATGTAATAAAATCATTATTGTTTTGATAGTGCATACGAGTTTCGATGAATAAATACAAAGATGTATATTAAAATGTAAAACTTTAATAATTAAATAATATAATTACCAAAGTTATGAGTATAGTGTCACATTATTGCTTTGTTACTAGTTTTGAGTAGAAAACTAAATATGAATTAGAATAAGTAATTATACTATGTATCTATTGATTGCGTCTGCCGTCTATTTTATTTTAACGAAAGTTACACGAGTAAATAATATAGTGTTAAAATTTATGTATGATAGCTTATGATATAAGAAATGTACAAAATATCGATTTTATTTGATACTTTATAGTGAAATAATGTATGGCATGCAATATGTAATGATAAGAATATGAACATTTTTAACAAAAATAAATAAAGTAATATCGATCATTGTATATTCTGATGTAGGTAGTAGGTACTAGTGCTACGTCTGTAGAAAAATAAGTTGTAAATATTATGTACATGTAAAATTATTATTGCAAGTAGATCACTTCTAAACATATCAAATTTTGTACATATTAATAGTTAAGTACTTATTTATTGTAGAGTTTAGAACAGATAAACGTGAATAAAAATTTACTTATCATTTCCATGTGGTTTTATTGGGTACATATTATTATCGCTGATCAAAAATATTAATTCTATACAGAAAATAATAATATCTATTGTAGGTACTAAACTATAGGTACTACATAGTTTCCTAAGCTCATAAGAACAATGGTATTTCGTTGGTTGTAATTTGAGTTATAACTAAATCCTTTTCAATTTGATTCTGTAATTAATGTACAAAAAAATAATAGAGAGTAAAGAGGGTATCAAAATGATTTTTTTAATAAATAGAAAAAAATAGACCTTTTCATCATCTCAGTTCCAGCTTCCTTCCATAATATTATATTCTTTAGATTCCCTGTTGCTTGTACTTACTGTACAAATGCGTACCTATTCACATCAGATTAAAAAAAATCCCTTCTCACCTCGCTGACCCATTAAGCAGCTACAAATGAGCTGAGCGAGGAAGGATTTATACGATGTATTTATTATCAAGCATGCAGCACGGGGCACCAGTTTTTTTGACCATCTTGAACTATAATAATTGATGTTCGAATATTATGTTTTTAAATAATATTTCAAATGTATTCAAATTGAATAAAAATAATTTTAAAAATAATAATTTGAATAAACAAATCAATATAGTTTTTAATATAAATTAAAAATATCGATAACTTTGAACTTTATATTTAATATTCCGTCATAGATAAACAGATTTAACAGTGATTTTATAATGTAGCAACACATCATAAAATGTCATAACTCATTAAACGTCAAACTTTTTGTCTATGCCTTTTCCTGCTCTAAAAGTCTCTTGAGAGGTTGGTTTCGTGTTTCGAAAATCCATTTTAATCTAAAAAAGTACCTAAAATTGAATTGAAACTCAATGTGGTATTAAAGAAATCAGTGAAATTAAGTTAACTGTGCTCGTATTTTTGTGAATGCGTAGTATTTATCACAAAAACAAGTAATAACCTCGAAAGTGTAACCCGTGTGAATAAAGCCGCTCTATTTTTCAGTAACAAAAATGGGTCGTTATTCTCGGGAGCCGGATAATCCAGCGAAATCATGCAAGGCGCGTGGCTCAAACCTCCGTGTTCACTTCAAGGTATAAAACAGACGATTTATTCTTGTTGTTTACATGATACAAAATCAAACTTGTGCTCACGTTTGAACTTTTCATTTCAGAACACATATGAAACAGCTATGGCTATCAGAAAGTTGCCTCTGCGTCGCGCTGTACGTTACCTTAAAAATGTGACTGAGAAGAAGGAATGCATTCCGTTCCGTAGGTTTAACGGTGGAGTTGGAAGGTGTGCACAGGCTAAGCAATTCGGAACCACACAGGGTCGCTGGCCGAAGAAGTCAGCTGAATTCCTCCTCCAATTGTTGAGGAATGCTGAATCCAACGCAGACATCAAAGGATTGGATGTTGACAGGCTTGTCATTGATCACATTCAGGTATGTTGAAAGAAGAATCTATAAATTATAAGTATGTGAACAATAGTTATTGGACAAAATACATCTCCTTTGTACTTTTTATTTAATGTCAATTAAACATGTGAGTTTTCTATGTGGTGAATACATTGTTTACACCAGTTAATATTGATAATCAATTCAGTCCCATCAAATATTGTTATGGTACAGTGGTATAATTGAATAATATTTATGAATAACATTTATCTAAAACTAACTGAGAATATTAAAATTTTCTTATAGATCTTTGTACATTATCTACATTTTGAAGAATATATTTGCATTTTACAATATGGATACAGCCACAACAAAGAGTATGCTTTACCTTTCATTAATTTATATAAATAACTAACAGTCAAAAGAAATCAAATCTATAGTTTATAATATGTTGTTCTGGTACAGTCCGCGTCAAACTTTGTGACCGCCTTGAATATAGTCGCGAGTCCGAACTTGCGCATGGTACAATCGAGTGGTCAATACGTAATCAACCAAACAATTTTATAAAACATTTTTTAGCATATTGTCAATTTATTTTTATTTGTTGATTATAACATCGTTCATGTTTATATCATAGGTTATTTTAATATAACATAAAATGTATGTGTTATTTGTACAACATATAGGTTAGGTAATAATAGGATAAATGTAAATAAAAAACGATCGAACGAATTCTGAACGCGACAGTACTCGCAGAGCTCACAAGTGCGTGATTCGTGTACGGACCTAGCACTCACACTAAGGCGCGCGCGTCGCGGGTGAGCGGTGCGGGCGCGCGGGGTGTGGCCCTGCCCCCAAGCCCTTGTGCGTCCCGCTAATACCTGATTTTGTGTTTCTGCGCAATGCAATGAGCCTAGTTCGGGCCGGCCACAAAGTTTGGCGAGAGCTGTACATCCTGCCGAGTATGATTAAAATTGTCCTGAAAAACTAATTTCAACTAATTTTACATAGAATTATTTAGTCGGTAAGATTTTTTCAGTGATAATTCAATTCAGAAATTATATCAATTCATATCTGAGTATGATGTGGTTAGATTATGGACTGACATGATATTTTATGATGTGCGCTAAAAGTAGTGTTGATGTAGTTAATAATTATCCTAAACTATACATGCACCTCAATTTGCCTTTTTTGCTTGACATTCTATATCATTATATAGATTGTTTTCAAAAGGCAAAAAGTATCATGTGTAAAAATCTCTTTTGGCGAAGATATTTTAATTTTTGCCTTAATTTTTACTCATACATTTTTCATATTGTAAAATTATTATACCTTTTTTAATATGTGCAATGCTTGAACATAGTTTTATGGCTGACAGAGGTTAGTAACCTCCATTTTTTTTGCAATCTCAACCACCATAATTTGTTAGCGTACACTTCTTAGTGTATAGGACATTTTTATAGTCAGGTATTTTGTTCAATAAATAGTAAGCATAATATATCTGGTAACACTATAAAACTGCTATGTTTTGCTGGTCTGAGAAATACTTGTTGACATAGTACAAACATGCAAGTGTACACAAAAAGAATAGAATCACAATTTATTATTTGCTCAGTGTTTTTTGCTAGTGCTTTCGTCTGAGTAACATTACAGAAAATTTTGTTTTTATTACACTCAAGATTGAGTTTTAATGAATTCCAACTCAAGAGCACATTTTTATCGTCATATTTTAATTTTTGTCTTGCTATTAAATTTTCAAGATGTATAATATTGTACCTACAATATACATCAATATCCATCTATATCCAAATGCCAGCTCGAAATAACATATATTTTGTTTTTCAATCTTAATTGGCAGAAAAGCATAATGAAGAACATGTTATAATTGTTTGTTATTGTGTTTTTAAGAAATCCTAATTTTTCAACAATCCCACCATCTTCTTATATATAAAAATGAATCGCAAAATGTGTTGGTAAGCGCATAACTCGAGAACGGCTGAACCGATTTCGATAATTCTTTTTTTATTATATTCCTTGAAGTACGAGGATGGTTCTTATGTAGAGAAAACGTAAATATGTACCACGGGCGAAGCTGGGGCGGACCGCTAGTATTAGCTATAATTCATTAGTGTATGGCCCCAACAGACCTATCAATGTTATTTGGAATTTTTATTTTGTCTTTAAATTCATCCGAACAATAACTGCACAAACCTGTCATATTTTTAACAAATCTTTCAACAAATTTCTCATGTTTTGAATCCTCTCTTTCCAGGTAAACCGTGCCCCCTGTCTGCGCAGGCGTACCTACCGTGCGCACGGTCGTATCAACCCCTACATGTCGTCCCCCTGCCACATTGAGGTGTGTCTCAGCGAGCGTGAGGATGCGGTAGCCCGAGCGGCACCCACAGACGATGCTCCCGCTAAGAAAAAGCTCTCCAAGAAGAAGCTGGCTCGTCAAAAGGAGAAGATGATGAGGGAATAGATGTTAGGGGTTAATAAATGACTACAACAAGTTTAGTGTTTTATTTTTGGAAGTGGTTTGGTTGATTAAGAGTCTTGTAGGGTGTAGAGCCTGTCAATAAGATACGTTCAGCTTAATACTATGAGTTTGACTTAATTCTAATATGTTCAATTATTCTTGATAATATTCTTCAGAAATGGAAATTTAAGAGTGAGAATATACCTAGGTAAATACAAGTGAATTTTCAATGTTTTGAGGGTTAGAATTACTGCATGCAGGATATATTATAATCTGGCTTTGAGCCATGAGGCCGCCACTTGTACATTTTAAATGGTTTTGTTTTACATTTTTATTTTATAAGATCTTGTACAATAGAGTAAATAAATAACAAACTGCATTTATCTGATGCAGAATGTTGATAGTTACAAATAGGCTTAGAATAGAAGAAAGCAAAATTAGAAAAATATTTTATATTGTTAGTTTTGCAATAGGTACCATACTACTAACGCCATCTATTGACAATGTAATGAATAAACATAATATAAGTTCTGCAGGTAGTTAGGTAGAATAATTATTCTCTTGTGTATTTTTATTTTATGCATTGTATGAAATTTTAAAATTATGCAGGCACCTATTAAGTTAATACAATTTATGTTTAATATATTGATATGAAATGAAATCTATAAAACAAATCAATTAGCAACTCAACGCAAAACAAACCTTAATAATTTTAAACTACAAGATTTTCATTATTCACAACTTTTGTACCTATCTAATTCTGCAGTACTGTTTTCACGGAGTTTATTTAAATATATTTCCAAATAATAATTCGACTCTGCTAATGTCTTGGCATTTTCACTCGCTTCCTTTCTTTTCCTCTTTGACAACAAAATTTGATTGCGCAAATTATCATTTTCCCGTTCCAAACACTTGATTTTCTGTTCGTACGATCGTTGCATTTTAACAGTACACTATTTAATTATTTAGATTTGTTTTCAGTTCTATTTCATGGATTTGTCGCTTCAGCGTAGTATTCTTTTCGTTCAACTCGATGGCTCTTGTCATTTCCTGATGTTGTTTATTTGTAGCATCAAGGAGCTGTTGCTGAAGTTTACGATTTTCAGCAACGATTTCATTCAAGTTTCTTGACAAATAGCTACGTTCTGTGTCCTTGTATGCACTTCTTTGTAATTTCATTCTAAAGTATAATTACTGGGAATTTTTAAATTTCGTTATATTAATTTATGATTGCATCAAAACATGGCCCAATTAAAATTGTATGTTTTTTTTTGGAGTTGTCACTAAGTATAACTATATTTATGGGAAAAAGGTGTTACGCAGAAAATATACATCCTCTTTAGAGTACAGAAATAATGTTTATCAGCATTAGTGAACGGGTGGAAAGACTTTATGTGACTTTATCATGGAGACTAGCTGTGCCCGCGACTTCGTCCGCGTGGAATAGTGACTGCATAGTAGTTACTACTTAACTTTTATTGAATAAACATACCATAAATAATTAAAAGAACTGTTAGTAAAATTTATTACTAAACTGAGCTAAAAAATAAAAAAATAAATGCCTAATTAATTTTCTACGTAAAATTTATTTTAAATTATGTCATATTATTTTTAGGCACCATGGGGGAAGGGAGCAAATTTATTTTTCTTCCTTCCTTGTATGGATGTTTTTGACAATATATCGTGCAGCAACTGAGCGCCGAGATAAACGTCAAAACGCAAAGGAATAGAATCCGCTATCGATACTAATTGACCTAAGCGTATGAATGTATGATGTTTTGCTAAAGGATTTGTTCACCCTACCAACGACGACGACGACAACGAACAAAATTTTCATCCAGTCGCAATTTAACAAAATTGTGCAAAACACAATTAGAATAAAATATTAAAATTTCCTGTCGTTCTGGTCCTTGGAATTTTTTTTTTGAGATCAGTGAATGAAAAAATAGATTTTTCGTAGCGCTCAGATTCCTCAGCGCTCAGATCTTTCCTGTCTCACGCCTGTAGTAAATAAACCGTTTAGACCATGCAATAAAAATTAAATTAAAAAAAAAACCCAGCGCAACGAAGAAAAGTGCATAGAAAAAGGAATAAATAATTTTACAAACTTCCCGAAGATCTTTAAAAAATATATACCATTTTAAATATTAATAAAAATAAAAAAACAAAGTCGTCGGGGCTGCCATACCATCATTATCATACTTAAAGTTATCATAAATGATATATTATATTTTTTTTATAATGGTAGATACTTAATTTTAAAGATCGTCGGGAAGTTTGTGAAATTATTATTTATTCCCTTTCCTTCGTTGCGTTGGGTTTTTTTTTTTTATTCTTAAATTTTTAACTTCGGTTTCTTATTTTCATGTAATATTTTCAAGTGAGCGAGATCTACCTCTACCTCCATATTACATTCCTACATCATATTGATATCTATAAGTTTGTTGCTCCTTGACATCTTTTAAGTTGGGCCATAACCGTGCACAAATTGTAAGTAATGGACCACAGTGGCAAAAGAAGTGATATCTTTAGGAAAAAAAATTGCCAAGGGCCAACCTATGTGGCTTTGAGTAGAGTTCAAAATTTCCAGGGTGTGGCTATCCTCTCGCTCCTATATCCCCCTCTTCTTTCACAGACTTTCAACCCTTCCCTTTCCACCCCTAGTAAATGGCAGAACCGATTTTGATGTAAACCATATTATCTAATTGTACCTATATCTACACGTCATATCCTGTCGTTTGATGCTCCATTTCCTAAAGTGCCCTATATGTAATAAACGGATGAACCGATTTCGATAAAACATTACTAATTGTAATTCACACGTTGCTCTTTCATATTTTGATATGCCGCTTGAGTTATTTGAGCATATTCGATTATTGTTCATTCCCACTTTTACCGCTGTAATCTAATAAATGAATAAACCGAATTAGATAAAAATATAACTAATATTTTTTTCCACATTCCCACTTTTACCTCTATATACCTAGGTATGATAAATGGATGAACCGATTTTGATACACTTTATCTAAGAACCAGCGTCGGAAAATATGCTGCCCAACAACAAAACCGCATCTAATTCGGATTACCTGTTAGCAAGCTACGGTGGCACAAACAGACACACACACACACACACAGGCACACATAGCGGTCAAACACTTATCACCCATCTTTTTGCGTCGGGGGTTAAAAATATAATACGACATAATTTAAAGGACATTTTATGTATAAAATTTACCTAGAAGTCAGTGCCGTCTTTAAGGCAGGGCCCGCAGGGCCCTGGCCCGAGGCCCCGAGGTAGGCAGGGGCCCCACAATTCTGAAAATTTTCGATATACAACAACAAATTTTATAACATAATAAGAAAAATATCAAATCACACACTTGGTAAAATAGAAACAAGATTTAGAAAATTTGTTTATTGCGTTATTGTAAACTGAAAAATGATAAAGTTAAAATTTAAGGATTTTCCATCCCTTACATAGGCCCCAGCCAGTACCTTGGCCCATAGCCTCGTTGATCCTAAAGACGGCACTGCTAGAAGTAAGCATAATTCTAATTTGACCCCTCCCCCCTACTACATCAGCTTACCCCCCCACCCTTGGGGACTTTCGATATGATCACCTGGACATTTATAAGGAATAACTGTAGCGTATAACAGATAACTTACGTTTTATCGTACATTGTATAGTGTACAATAGAATGCCTTTGCAAATGTTCGCCGTGAATACTTAAATGGTCATAACTTTTTTATTTACGAACCGATTAACATGAAATAAACACTAAATGTTGAATGAAGATTACCTCAATATATTAGTGACAGCATCCTAATTGGATAAGCCGTTTCTGAGATTAGCATGCACAAAAATACAGACAAACAGACAAAAAAAATTTTAACTACAGTTTTGGGTTTGGGACTTTTCTAGAATTTTATTATATGTATTGATGATGATTGACCACGCGCAAGGTTACTAATTTCCACTACATCCTCAGGCAAATCGTCAATTTTTATGAACATTGAATCTGTAAATAAAAAAAATCAAAAGATAACTGTACCTAACTTTATTAAAAAGCTAATAAAGTTTTATCAATAACTACAGTGACCTTCTTTGGGCGTTTAATATAGTCTTGTAAAAATTATACATACAAATAAAATTTCATCATTTTCTTATTTTGTCATAACTTTAACTAATTAAAAACATGAGTCTAACACGATCACTGTTATCTACTATTACCTATATTAACTGTAAGGTGTCTTGTTTGACATCAAATAATAAACATCTACCCTCACTTATAAAAATTTAGTATATTCACATGAAGTATAAGCGCACTCGCTACTCTGGGAAGATATGAATTATTTATCTAACTTTAAAAAAAACAACCTCACCAACATCATAATAATATTTAAATTATGAATTTCCAAGAAGCGTTAATATTATGTAAATTGATTTGATTTTAATGAAATCTCATAGATGGCGCTGTTTTAAATTTGTCTTTATACTACTAAGATTCATTATACATATTCATATGAAATATAAGCACACCTGAAATGGACTCTGGGAAGATATGAATTATTTATTTAACTTTAAAAAAAACAACCTCACCAACATCATAATAATATTTAAATTATAAATTTCCAAGAAGCGTTAATATTATGTAAATTGATTTGATTTTAATGAAATCTCATAGATGGCGCTGTTTTAAATTTGTCTTTATACTACTAAGATTCATTATACTGTTTCTCTGCCAAAATTACTTAAATGACGTAGTTTTTATAGTGTAAAGGTAGACAATAGCATGGCTTACTCAAAAACAACATTTAAACATGAGTCTTTAGTTTGTACGCTGTCGTAGTACAGAGAATACGTAAGAAAAATAAAGGTTCACAGCTCCTCCCCCGTAGGTGATAGCTTGATAATATGTAGCCTATAGCCTGACCCGACCAGTTAGTAATATTCATGCAAAATTTGAAGTCAATCTATGCAGTACTTTTCGAGATTAGCCCGGTCAACCATACAGACAAACAGACAAACAGACAAACAGACAAAAATTCTAAAAACTATGTTTTCGGGTTCTGTATCGATTATAGATCATGGATTATGTATTCTTTTAAAAAAATATTCAATGTACAGTTTTGACTTTCCTACGATTTTATTATATGTATAGATTAACATAAATAACAATTTTTTGATACAGATACATAGCAAACTTCCTATTATTTAAAACATTAAAGGCGCGAAAATTGTGTGATCAATGAGTTACGCTCAGAGACCTAAAACACTCAATAGCGAAAAAATTGCTCAGGGTGAAAAAGAGCCACAACGCGAAATTCGTGTTGTGGCTCTTTTATTGTAACTCCCACTCGTTTTGAGCTATTTTTTCGCTCAACGAGCGTTTTTGGTCACTACTTTTTCACGTTAAAACCTTTGAAAGGATTTTTATTATATGTATTCTGAAATGGATGATAATATCTTATGTTATCTTGGGACATAGCTACATTAGTATAACTTAAGCTAGAATAGCCTACCTATGTCCCAGGATATTATAAGGTATTTCCGTATTTGCCTTTGCCCGTGGTTTCGTCTGCAAGTTAAGCCGCGTATAGGTACATCTAGAATACTATGTATTACCTAATACCTACTCATTTGCTCTATTATCTAAATGAATAAGTAAAAAACAAAACAGACAGTGTTCAAGTCTCAAGACGGCAATAATGTTCACCTATCGACAGGGGACCCTTATTTCCGTACCACTAATTTGCCGCTGATATATTTGCAACGTACGATGCTATTTAGTCAGCGTGGGTGATGAGCATTTGTACTATGTCAGTGGGTATCGGTCAGTATCACAGTGTGATCACAGTCAGTGTAACATTGCCGTTGATTGTGTGGACACTGGCCTGTAACAGTAGTAAATATATTTGTACGCATGGCGCACGCGCGTACGGCCGCTGTGGTTTGCATTTGCGCTCTCGTCGTTATCGTTGTTAGCGACCCTGCGTTGGCGCCAAATAAGAAAATGGAAACGAAAGGTAGGAAAAATTAAATATGTACCTAAGGTCTGAAGTAAAAAGTATTTAATTTTCTATTCACTCTATGTTTCGAATCTGTGTCACAAATAAATAATACGCATCAATAGTAAATCACGTAAATCAGCCGGTAGTAATAGTAGCAGTCTGTAGCTCTAACAAAAAGCAAAATCATTTCGATGGCCAGTTTTAATGAACATGCTAGGTCATAAAATATTTTTTGATGAATCTGTGTGTGTGTGTAATTATTCCTTAAATTTAAATTCTTTGATTATTCTTGATCATTTGATTATGTAATGAAGAGTTCAATATATCTACAGAATTTTCAGTGTGACTTTTAGTAGAGCTTTTTCATCTTCTAATGTGTCATAATAAACTAGCTATCTAATACTAATAATATATGTAGTATTATATTATACTTATGTGCTTAACTATATCTAGATAACAAATTATATACGTACCCACTTAAAATTTCCTCGTGAATAGCCCAAAATCGGTTCAGTAGTTATTGAAGTTATCGCAAACAGACAGATGAAGGAAGTGTTTTATAATATTATGTAGTGAAGGATTTTGTACAATTTTCATATTTTTAACGGGGAGCCCCATGAATCATTTAGGAAATCAGATGACAGGCCTCCTCGTTATCCTCCCTGTGTAAGTAAAAATAAAAATAAATGCATCGCGACAACGAAATTGGTTGCTAAGTGATTGTTGATTTGCGGCAGCTTTGATCGCATAAACTGACCTACATTACCTAATACTGCACTTATCACTCCCAGCTCCTAAGTAGGGTTACCAGATTAAAGGAATGTGGCAATTTTTACTCGATTTGTTCATCTTTATAGGTGTAGAGATAAAGATATAAACTTATAAAATAATTCGAAAAAGTTGAAATAACAGCAGTTATTGACGGTGATAAGTACCTGAATTGTATAATTTTACAATTCAGTCAGACAGTCTAGCTTGTCAATATAGTATTCTGCAGTTAAACTACTGAAGTGAAGCCCCGGCCGCGGTCAAAGCATAAGCTTTCGTAGTTTTAAAGACTCTATGTAGGTACCCATAAAAAATTTAGTATCATCTAATTCACATAAGGGGGCGTCCATAAATTACGTGAGGTGTGTTTTTCAATTTTTTGACCCTCCCTCCCCTGGTGAGATGTCGTGAGATTTTATCTAACTCCCTCCCCCATCCCCCAATCTCACGTGAGATTTTTCAAAAAGTGAGTTTCTTATGTAAACGCATTGATTTGTTATTGTAAAAAGAAAAAATAATTGCTTCGTTCTTTTATTTACAACTAGTTAAAACTCGTAATTACTATTGCTGAAAGTTATAATTGTGTAATAAAAATTTAACAATAGAATATTTAAATCGTAACAGTAAGAATAAAATCCTTATCATGTACGATTTGGATTAAATGGACCAAAAGAGTATAATTTGTTTTGTTTCAATCAAAAAAAAAAAATTGCGTGATATTTGTCGCGCCCCCCCCCCCCCCCTCTTTTTTATTTAAGGCTCGACGCCCCCCCCCCCCCCCCCTAAAACACCTCACGTAATTTATGGACGCCCCCTAACCTACTGCGTGTATTTAAATTTTTGGCGATAAATCATTCTTCTGAAAATAGGCAGAGACGGCGACTTTGTTTTATAGGAAGTAGGTAGTGAAGAATAAATACATTTTTGTAATTCTTAATTCCTATCATTTGGTAGCCCTACTCCCAAGTCGGACGGATGCTAAGTATCTCACCCTATTTTTGACCGATCTTCAATCATTTATACCTTTGCCGTTACTGCCGCGGTTGATAGTGACCCCATTGTTTATTTAACTCTTGTCACATTTAATCGAACTATACATGCTTTATCGATATGGATTTTGCTTTAGTTTTCTAGCTATGGGACCGAAATTTTGTGTGGATATATGTATTCAAATAATCATAGATACCTTCGGATCTAATTATTACGATTGGTAATGATCTAAATTCTAAACGATTGGACCAGATATCTATACAAATTTAACCAATGATCGCGTATCTGAATAATAAATTCCGTCTACTTGTAGATATATAAATTAACTAATATATAGGTACCTAAAGGAAATTGGTTCCGCGTCTATTAAACTTGATATAATTCTTATCAGTATTTTATAGTACCTACCTTCTTATAAATCGCACGCTTATTATATTAACCTCCAGACACAATAATCTCGTAGTGTTCCAGAGATACATTATTATCTACTTAAAGTCGAGGGGATGTTAACTTACTTTACTTTTTTACATTCTTTTGATCTGGTGACTAGCCACAGAACATAAAGCTCCTTGAAATCCGCATCAAAAAATTGATTAAAAACCAGAATAAAATAATGTAGGTATTTGGTTAAAATGAAATATTTCAGTATATTATAAGTATATCAGTTATCTTCTTATTCAAATTGAAATAAGTAGTGCGATTCATGATTGATGATATTATAGTTAGTTACGCAATTGCGACATGACCGGATTCGTGAAGAGCAATATTATGATGTGTAGGTCAGGGAATACAAATATTATACAACACTAAATAATAAAGCAAAATTCTATTTTTTTCATTTTTAGGGTTCCGTACCTCAAAAGGAAAAAACGGAACCCTTATAGGATCACTTTGTTGTCCGTCTGTCCGTCCGTCCGTCTGTCAAGACCCTTTTTCTCAGGAACGCGTGGAGGTATGAAGCTGAAATTTATGTCAATTACTCAGGTCTACTGTCCCTTGAAGCTGTGAAAAAATCAAACTTCTAAGCCAACGCAATCAAAAGATACAGCCGTTTATGCCGCAAATTTTCGACACTTGCAAGGGAATCAAAACCTACAGGGTGCTTCCCGTGAACTCAGAATCTTGAAATTTGGTGCGAAGCAACGTCTTGTAGCATAGATAAAGGAAAAATTACGAAAACCATAAATTTTTAGTTACATCACATAATATATTTTTTTTTAATAATTTTAAACTTACTACCCATTTCCTCATAAACGCGTAGAGGTATTAAATTGAAATTCATACCAAATACTATACTACCTCTCTCTATATACTATAATACCTTTTACGTCTATAATACCTTTAAGCTGTAACAAAATCAAACTTCTATGTCAACGCAATCAAAAGAAACAGCAATTTAAGCTGCATATTTTGAAACTCGCAAGTACTCGCAAGGGAATCAAAACCTAAAGGGTACTTCCAGTCGACCTAGAATCTTGAAATTTGGCATGAAGCAACGTTTTATAGCACACATAAAGGAAAAATTCCGAAAACCTTAAATTTTACGGAACCCTCGGTGCGCGAGTCCGACTCGCACTTGGCCGGTTTTTTTTACATATTTTCGTGGTTGTATCTTAGATAATGTATCTAGTACAGAAAAGCATTACCATTACACTAGTAACGACAAATGTCTAGTCTACAGTGTCTAGCAGAAACTAAAATCAACTCTTTCATAGTTGATGAAATATTAAAAGTATTAACTCATACTGCTCATATTAGGATGAGTTATTAGTGCATTGGTATTTTAATATTGTGCATACCTACTTTGAAGATGCAAGACCTAATAAAAACATGTAAAAATATTAATACATATTACCGATTGTATTACATTATATTACAATGTAACATAGAAGAAATACATTGTAATAGACTGTTACGTACTAGATTTTATGTGTATTGGAAATTGGTCCTAAGTGAAAAATTTACACCTACGTCTTTGAACCGGGAAGTGTCAGCAAATGGAGCAATTGTACACACATATTAATTTGGAATGCAGAATTTATGTTGACATTTATTGCAAAATGACTATTTTGTTTGTCTGTGAGGCTATCTATTATACATTATACTCTTTGGAGGCTATGAATAGAACTAAGAACCCCTATCAATAAAAAAAAAATTGACACATGGATTTAAAAAAATGCATTCAAATAAAAATGAAATCTATTCCAATTATCTATTCACTTTGATCTATCCCAGTATGATACTATCATCTATTGGCCAGATGGATAAAATACTTCTCCTTTCAAACGAAACTGCTGAAAATATGTTCGATTAAAAAAAAATATGCCCTTTGAACTTCCAGATAACGCGGAACTCCTAGGGTCCTATAAAGTAAATTGGTCCAATGGAAAAATGTATATAAACTATCATTAACAATGACATAATGGTCATGACATTGGAAGTGACTTCCTACCTTGAACCCGGAAGGTTCGATACGGTCATTCCCTTCCTTATTGTGAACGCATTTCTGGACTATACATATTGTTATATCATCGTATTGAAGCTTCAAGCTCGCCTGTTGGTCTTGAATAAATGAGTCATCTTGATATTGAGTACATGTAGGTATACCGATGTTTTCCAAACATAATATACTTATATTAGAGCTAGCGTTGGAATTAAGATGAGTACCTTCATAAAGACGTTGCTGTTACCAAATACCAGCTGTTTTTTTTTTATAAGTAGGAAAACTTAAAGGAGAACCTACCTATCGTATCTACATTTGACACAAAAATTTTAAGTCTTCAATCACTAAAAATGATCCTTTACCTATAAATGTTTAAAAAACCTATGAAACGAATAACGATGTCCTTAAAAGTACTTACCTGTGAAATTCCAAATTCTTATTTAAGTCTATGGTAACAATTATTTAATTCGACTTTAATTTACCAAAAATACTATACGAACAAAGATACCATTAAAACAGCCTAACTATATAACACATATTTTAACAGTAGGTGCTATAATTACCTATTAATGTTTTTATTTTTTACAGAACGAAAGACAATACAAGAAAAACCTATTATCATACGACGAGTGCCAAGTGCCTATTTTTATCCATTCAGTTTGTGGCCTTTACCAAAATATTCTGTTGGAGGTAATTTTTGAATTATTTTATAGCGAAAATTAAAAACAAAAAATTTAAAAAACTTAAACATAACAAATGATAATTAGTTTCCAGGATAAATAATAGTGCTTTAGTGAGTAAAATCCTTTTACAAAATTCGTATTCAGTGTGTTACAGAAAGCAAATCGAATTAGAATTTGAAAATAACCTATTTTTTATGACGATGCTAAAATAGTTGTACAATTAGAAACTTGCAACACATAGAGAAGCGCCACGAAAGAAGTCCCACGGCGAAGGCCTGAACTAAATTTGACATGTTGGTCATATTTTAAAAAGAGGTACCTAATGAGTTTTCCCGCTATTACTGTATTTTGAACCCTATGGATAAAAATTGGGCTATAATTGAAACGAATGATTGCATTGAAATACTTAAATGTTCATTGATTACTAACACTTCACACACAACCATAAACCAGGTTCTAAGAAAGCTTAGATCATATAAAAATCTTTAGTGGTAATAGATTATTTAATGTTTTAAATCTCGATAATTATTTCGACATTCCTGCATATGACAAGTAAGTAAACATCTATCAGAATCAATGAACTTTTAACTCTTAATTAGGTAAGTTTAGATTAAATTTCGCATTTCCCAACGCTGGGATATTTGAATTAAATAATACTGGCAACATTATTTTAGGCGTAAACAGCGCCGCATCTAGGAGACTTCTTTCATGGTGCATTCTTTACATTATAATATGTCAATGTAGAATTATGACTGGATAAATTAATAATCTGTACCTAATAAATTTAAATATGAAAGTTAAGCTTTTTAAAATTTCAGAAAATGAAGAATTCGAAAGTTACCATGTAAGAAGTATAAAAAATGTCCAAGTAAGACAAAATAAAAGATAGAAAGTGATGTAAAATATTTTATGAAGACACAGGAGATAATATTGTAACAAAATTACGACATTTTTGTATATTAACGTTATTAAAATTGTGGTTAGACGGCCCACACTTTAATATTTATCTCATTTATAAGATTTTTAATAATAAATGCTCTTACTTTTTAAATCTATCTTTTATTTAATCAAGTTACGAATACTACGTTAATACAACAAAGTACTTAATTCAATAATTATAGAATAAAATATAAATCAGCAAATCTCAAATAGGATCAAAATGTCTAAGTATCCAAGGCACATTCAGAATTAAAAAAACTATAATATAGTTCCTCTCTTTGCCTCTGGACTGAAAAGGCGCTACCTATGTTACATTTCCTCCCTTTTCCTTTATTGAAAATGGGCGGGAATCATTCTGTACGAATATTGATTACGCATGCGCTTTGTATTCGTATTGCGTACAAACTACAAAATTGAATTCTTTTAACTAGGTACCTACTTGAAAAAGCTGCGTGTTTTTATCATCCACTTTTGGGTTTTGTAAACACTTATAATTATAAAAAATAAATACGTGCCAATATGAAGTTGGGTTTTATATGGTTGATATTTCATTATGTGCATAACTGTATGGGTAAGTAATTTTAATTTATACAACACTACAATACCAGAATATTTATAATTATTTTGATTGATAAATTTTTAGTAAAAAGAAACAACACCAATATTTCTTTTTCATTCAGTTCTTACCGCTAATTGCAAAGTTTTATTTACTAGCTGTTAATAAAATTGAATAATCTTTCAGGTGTGAAACTTCTGGAAGCAAATCCAGACGTAAAACGACTATATGACGATCTTCTAAGCAATTACAATCGGCTAATTCGACCTGTGACTAATGTGACTGATATACTGACCGTAAGACTTGGCCTAAAATTGTCTCAGTTGATGGAAGTCAATCTGAAAAACCAGGTCATGACTACAAACTTGTGGGTGGAGCAGGTAATTGATTGTTTATTGCAAAAAATATCTGCGACCCACTGTTTCAGCATAGTAACCATTGAATTGGTAACACTATTATTGTATTTAGTGGTATATTATAGCTTTATTCTAAATCAACAGTATTTTATTAGTTGTATAGCAAGTCATAAAAGAAGGCAAAAGAAAGTAATAACTATTCTGTTAAGTCAATCAAAAATATAATCTTCTACAACAATTTTAAGTCTATTTTACTTCAGAGATTTACTTTAACAGGTAGCAACTTAAAGTAGAATAAAGAAACTTAATTATGTTTCAGAAATGGTTTGACTATAAACTACAATGGAATCCAGATGATTATGGAGGTGTAGAGATGCTGTATGTACCATCAGAACATATTTGGTTACCAGATATTGTTCTTTACAATAATTGGGATGGAAATTATGAGGTATGTATACCTTATGTAAATATAAAGAGTACCCAATATAAACTTTGTTTGAACCTTTGCTGTAATGTTTTGCAATCCCTTCCAATATTAAAAGGGATTGCAAAATCATTAAAGCTATCAGTTGTCATGGGAATGAATTATTTCATCAGGAAATGTTCCATGACAATATACCTTATATAATTTTTATATGTTTAATAATAAAAGTTATCATCATTATGTCTGTATAAAATGAAAGCTGGCAATTAATAAACCAAAATTAATGAATCGAAAGAATAAGAACTTATAATAGCTATATCAGAGCCAGGGTTTTAGGACTTTATTTCACTGAAATAAACAGTCAAATCTTTACAAAAATCACTGAAAATCTATTCCAGGTGACGCTGATGACAAAAGCAACATTGAAATACACAGGAGAAGTGAACTGGAAGCCGCCAGCTATTTACAAGTCGTCTTGTGAAATTAATGTGGAATACTTCCCATTTGATGAACAAACTTGTTTTATGAAGTTTGGCTCTTGGACGTACAATGGAGCTCAGGTTAATCATTTTATTATTTTTAGTATCAAGATAACTCCTATTGTAAAGCATTAAAAGTTTTTTCAAACTAGTGTGGAGTACACAAATTTCTAGTTTCTATTATGAAACATAGTCTACTTTAATGATTGTATTTATTTAAGCTTTGAAGCTATTTTTTAGGAACTACTAGGAACTACAAATATGAAAATAATAATAGCCTCATTAATTATAATAAGACAAAGAAATTCTTCAGAAATTTGAATATTTAGAAAAATAGTGTTATCGTTATAAAGGTGTGCTTTTCAATACAAACATAAAATTAAAATCATTGCATACCTACACAAAATTCTACTAATAAGAAATTCCCAAACTACATTATTTACCCATTAAATATTTATATATCAATTTATTAAATATATCTTTATTTCCTCCAGGTGGACCTAAAACACATGGACCAGTCAGCTGGCAGCAGCCTGGTCCACGTGGGTATTGATCTCAGCGAGTTCTATCTATCTGTTGAGTGGGATATCTTGGAAGTGCCCGCTACTAGGAACGAGGAGTATTA
>CAJQZM010042170.1:0-20909 GCA_907164665.1 Colias nastes | reverse complement strand
TTTATAATTCCGTTTACTTACATATTAAAGTGGGTACCCAGGCGCCACCTTAAGTGGATCGTCTTTCGTTATTTATATTATGTATTAATTTATTACCCTATAACTATTTTTTATTACAATTATTATTTAGTTTTCCATCGAATCACAATAAAATTTGGCATCATACAATGATACAATAAGATAGAGCTTCTACGTATTATTTTTATTGAATGAATTAAAAAAAGATGATCTACTGAATTACTAACGAATGTATTTGTATGTGTACAGCCAAACATCCGAAATAACAATAACAAAACGTAGTAATATACGTGAAGAGGTTAGATGCCAGCCTACTTTATAAGCAGACAGCATGACTAAGGTCCTGAAAAGAAAATTGATGTGTGTGCAAAGTGTGCTTAGACGATGAAGTACCCGTCCTTTGTCCAGTTATACATATTATGGAATGTTATCTCTATATATGCAAAAAATTCTCGTGTCACAATGATTTCGAAGGTGTATGGTAACTATACACCCTCGAAATGGCTGGACCGATTCTCATGAAATTTTTGTGCATATCGGTGAGGTTTGAGGATCGGAAATCATCTATTTTTTATACCCCTAAGTGATAAGAGTAAGGCAGAACGTTTGCCGGGACAGCTAGTATATCATGAAATTAAAACTGTAATTTAATCTGAGTATTATATTAATGCAATTAAGTTTTACCTCACTTATAAAGCAAAACAAAAAAACCATCTAGTTATACATAATATACATATTATGTATACCTATGTATACGCAAGTTCTTAAATCGCAATTATAATGTGTGTTTAATTAATGTGGCGCGTAGAGGATAATCGAGTTTGTCACAATAATTAATTTCAATTATTAAGTGCAGCGGAAAATTATATTAGTTATTAATGTTGGCTGTTTTGCTCAGTTAACACGTTTCAATGCAAATAAATTGCTTTCTAGTTGCAAAAAAAAAACAAAGAATGAATTCTTTTTATTTAAGTGAAAACGTTATATTTTCTTGTATGAAATACTGATACTGATCGATAAAACCAACATGAGCCATTGCGGTATATTTACTTTTTTAAAATGTATAACAATTTTAAGATTTAATAAACCATCCGAAATCCATCTTTAATATTCTTTCCCAAAGAAAAACAGTCACTGAAGTTCAGGAGAGGATTCATTGCATTGAAAATATCCTCTTAAATGAGAATTTTTGCATATAATTATTGTTTTAATACTAAATTGTCTGTAAATAATATGTGCAGATTAATTAAGTACAGTAAATACAAAAATTGGAAATTAATTGATTCATACACTTAGCACAAGTAACCTTATGCTGGTTCGAATGCTTAAAGTAATTAAATCCAATTCATAGTATATTTAGCGAAAAATACAATTTCGTGTGTAAATACAGGGTTACTTGTAAAACACCAGCAACCTCGCAGGACAAGATAGCTAACATCATAAGTAACAACATTTGTTCTACGACTTTTGATAATTTGTTAGATTTTATTTTCATACAAAAATAATTAATATTCATTTAATTTTCCGTTTGAATATTATAAACTCTACGCGCATCCCAAAAATTACGTAAACAAGAAGCGAACGAGAGGGGGAAGGGGGCGTCGCGTCGTCCTTTCGATAATGAATAGAACATAGACTTACAAATGTTAGGAGAGTACAATAAAAGCTTAAAAAATAATTTAAAAATAATTTATTGCGTTATGCCAATAGTCGTAGAACAAATGTTGTTACTTATGATGTTAGCTATCTTGTCCTGCGAGGTTGCTGGTGTTTTACAAGTAACCCTGTATAATAAGGTTTGGAAATTCATTATACTAATATTATAAATCCTAGTATTGAGAATTCATTTTTTAACTACCTATTTAATAACACAACTGAATTGATTTCACTAAACATTGATATTGATAGTTTGGTGTGCAGATTATTTTTATTAGGCATTAAATACTAAGTAGGCTACCTTTTACAACGCGAGCCTATGGGCTGAACCTACAAAATTTTATAATCTTTATTAAACCCTCACCATATTATGTTAATTCAAAACTATACATGCGACGCCATAGTAGTTATTTTGGTAAAACATAAAATTACAGAAATAATAAAGATAATTAATTTAACATTGATTCACTTCTATATAATTTTATTCAACTTCACCGAACAAAAATGAAGAAGAATTGAGATAAATACAAATTTAAATGTAATAGAGCTGGTAATTAATTTGTACCTTTATAAAATAAACGATTCAATTGAATAATGTTAACGTAAAAATTTGGATATTAAACTGTTGTATTCATAAAAAGATTGTTAATTGCAGGTTTGATAGAAACTGTAGTATTCATAATCATTTCGGAATGAATGAATTAATCAATAAACTTGGCATTCAATTAAACAATAATCATAGTAGAATTAGAGCAGTAATCCAATTGTGAGGAAGAAATAAAAAAGCAGGGAGGTTTCAAAATCTTCAGGTAGATATGTATACGTAAATAGGACAAAGTCAGACGATATCGATCTCGTTTAAACGTAATCGACAAACTTGCACTTCTTAATGAACTAAGCTAAACTATTCTCAGATTTACCTCCAACTTTGATTAGATTTTAAATTAACAAGCTGTTTTGAGGGTTGAACATCGCCACCTCCATTTAATATTAATTAACAATATAATATGTTATATAAATGAAAATGTCAATCATAACGGTCCGTGTTAGAAAGTAATTAAATTGGCTCCTAGTTTGACATTTAACTATCGTTACCTATTGGCTTTCATCCCACTATTATTATAATATAAAGATTTGAAATTACAATAACTTGTATTTTCTTTAAGAAGAAAGTGGGGAGTACGAAAAAGATCGATCAAGAGGTAATGAAATGAAATGATGGTGTATGATAGGTTATTACTATATCGGGAATTTTGTGGAAGACTGTTAAATAATCTTAGTGAGTTATGATTAAACTACGTTAAGACGCTTAGACAATACAAATATTTATATGGATTATTGACAGCCCTAGTTCACCTTGAAACATTTTTATTATATAAATAATACTTTCCTCGTTGTTTACACACCATTAGGACTGAGGAATTGAGCGCTGTCGATACATAATTGATTGTTCATGAATCCTGCAACTCATGCTCGTATTTAGGAAACGATTCTTTCACTTGTAAGCTGGTTTGACAGTTTTATTGGTGCGTGACCTTGAAATGATAATTTATAACTCTTAATTCTTTGCAACAAAGTACATACTATACAAGTTGTTCCATATGTTATTATAAGTGTATGCTTAGCTATCATAATAAAATTATAATGCACATATATCTATAATTCTACAGTTTATCGTATGTAGAGATATACATAGATAGTTTAATAAATATTCACACTTTTATTTTGACGTATAGGACAGCATTAAAAAATACTGTATCTTCCACAAATTAATTGATTTATGGAGATATATCCTCAAACTCAAAAATACGAAAGATATATAGATTAGCATCTGTCCCAATTCTAATAGCAAGCAGTATGCAGCTTTCAGACTTCCTGATGACAAAATGAAAAACAACACGCCTTTTGTGCTAACGGAGGTCACATGCACTTGTTTTTCATCTGAAATTCTTCATATTGTTCCTTACTCGCAAAGTTTTAATAGTTAAACTTTGCCAATTTATTTGTTAAAGCAAATAGCTTGACTCCTAGATAGATAAGATAGTTTATAAACTGAGCTAATCGTGTTAATAGTTGAAATTAAGCTAAAAGTGAAGTCCTGTGTCCCCTTGTGGGTTATGGTCAAGATGAACTTACACAACTGTCTCTTTGATGGATTTTCTTTACGAATTTTTTCAAAAATAAACTGTATAGACTGCTACAAGCTAAAAATTATTATAGTATTAAGGAATATTTAAATGATCGTGACATGAATATAATATGAATCTTAATTTAATTATAATTGTAATTTTATGTGTAATTTTTGTAATTGTTTATTAATGTATTTTGTGTATAATTTTGTAATTGTCTATTAATGTATTTTATAATTTGACTATATTAATTTGTAAATTTTTGCACGCCATTTAAAATGGCAGTATATGCGATAAAAAAATTTTTGTGTAACACCCTTATGAACCATATACGAGCAAATAAATATATTTGAATTTGAATTTGAATTTGAACTCTTGTAGATCAATATTCTTTTTCTTTCTTTTCTGTCATAAATGTGATTAATGTGATCTTTATTCTCTATCGGAAGTAGAACCCAGTATAGCTCAGTTCTCTTCACTCACCATTCGTTAAATTCAATCTGCTTTTGTGAAATTTAGAGGCTATATAGAACAATTTGTTGTCTATGTCTCTTTTATCAACACGAATTGTTCTTATATATTTGTATAATCTACTAATGTATTAATAAATCTGGTCTAGCAGTCAACATGGTTGCAACTCTCCAGCTGTAAGAACTAATATATTCTATTGGTTTCAACAATTCATTTCTATCAACTTGAACATACTGCCTTCGCTAAATGAGCAAAAGTATTTTCCCTGTACGTTAAAATTGATTTAAAAAGAATAAAAGCGAATATGATCTGGAAACGCGTGAAATAGGTAAAATGAGAGGTTGCAATTACCATTTTTAAAAGGTATACAGTATACAACGAACAGCCAAAATAGGGTAGATATGAAACTCATCACAAAATCGTTCAACTGTGCGCTATATTATCTTTGCGATCTTGTATTATAATTTCGAAAAGCATGATTTGGTTCCATGAAAGAGCATTGGTAGCAAGTTAGTAAGCGTGAAATATTAAATTGATTTTCAGTTCAGAAAAAGTATATTTTGAATTATAACCAGAGGCCTATCATAACTTTACTTGCGAGAATGTAAATACAAATTTAAAGCAATAATTTTTTTAAATCATTTGCAAATCTGGGTATCACAGTCCTTTCGGAGAAATTCCTCGAAAATCCCAGTATTTGTTTTTGAAAATTCGATTATAAGATTTTCCTAAAACTATTTTCAATGTACATTTTCAATGTAATAGCTATTGGATATGTAGTAATGTATTTTTTTCTATATGATTTCGGTCCATGTAATATTATTTTAACGTAAATCTGAGATACTAGACTTACGACCGATTTTGTTATTTTTTTATTTCATAGCAAATACTACAGTTACGAATTCAAAGTCGGTGCCAACAAAATCGAATAAATAGTAAACAAATAATTTATGGCACCCACCTAGATTAGATTTTGAAATTGTTTTCAATGTATTTGATTCTTTCAGCTTCAGGAATGTTATAAGATATAGGGCTGCCAGGAAGAGATTGCTTTTGAGTATTAAGGCCGCCTTTTCGTACATATTATGTGCAATTATGTTGTTATTGTATAAAAATATGGTTTAAGTTTGTTTGTCCATGTATGTAGGTACAATAACGAATAAATAAATAAATTCACGAAAATTAAAAATAGAGCTCTATTATTTCCTACAAGAACACTTTGTGCAAATGGTATGAAATTAGATACCGTTTTACAGCTTAATAATAAAAATCTCCGTAAAAATTTCTATTTCCGTGAGTATGCAATAAAGACTAATATATTTCAACTGCATTTCTTCTTTTCTTAAATTCAAAATAAAAGTGGTTAATTTACTTCTGTTACCGGGTGAAACTTTATGTGACAAAATTTGAAACATTTCCGAAATATTGATTTTACTGCATAGGGATTACAGATGTTGATTACAAATATTAAAATAATTTATTATATAATTAAAATATTATTACATAATATTACTAATGTTATTGTGTGATTTTCATTCATTGTATTTACCTTTTTTATTTTACTAAAAATCAAGACTAAATTAGCCAAAACAACGTATTAACGTAGGATTTGAATTTGATTAAATTTAGCTTGTGTTGAAGAAAACTATTTTGTAATAAACAAAAATGCCAAAAGAAAGAGAGCTTGAATTTACTTTACATTTTGTGAATGAAATTCAATATATTGTACCTATATCACTGTTTCAGAATAATGTTACAAATAGGTAGGTAATAGTGAAAATTATCATAATATCCATTCATTCCAGAATTGTTTTTTTTGTTTTATCAATCACTCATTAATAACATTTGTTTGATAATTTTAATTAATTATACTAGGTGCTTTAACAATATTGTTATATCTATCGTACACATTTTTGAAAATATTCACAGTTCTTGAATTTAATTAATTCGTTTTTAGATGAGTATTGAGTCCGTATAATGAATAAGTAAAGATTTCATTTGATTAAAAAAATCAATATGGTTAAGTTAATATATATATAATATAATATATTGCTAGACATAGGTAGTGGGTATTATACAATAGTCGAACATGTAAAATTCCTGGCTTTGTATTTGATGTTTAGAAACGATGCTTTTTTGGGTATCGGCGGCCTCGAAGCCTTTACGCTATATTGCAATATATTTTGGCCCAGGCGAATAATAAAAAGAAGTACCTATAGCTATATAGAAAGTTCATAGGTTGGCTGAAGTTTATTTATTTCACGTTTGGTTTTGTAAAAGCACAAAAAATAATGTAAATGATTTCTTCATTACAATATCGTGTAAACAGTATACTTATATAATAATTAATATATGTATAATGTTAACATAGAATGAGAAAATGTGTGACCTCCATAATGGCCAATTACCTATTTACGATGATAAAGAAAAAGATATAGAGAAAGCGTTACTCATTTCTTCTTAATAAGGATAATAATAATACATGTATGATCCTCCAAAATATGATCAGGGTTGCAGGTTGATTTTGATTGTATGTAATTCATTTTTTATTTTATTACAATTTAATATTTGCACAATACACATCATAAAAAAATGCCTCTGTATGTTTCCTCAGATATCTCGATGCTAAGTTATTTCTGTAGAACATTTTTATTCTCCTACTGTGTAAGCATAAAGTAAAATTTTGTATTTCATAATTTTTACTGAAACTATCCCAGTCATAGTAAAATCACTATAACGGACAAAGAGATCTAGATGATATTGGGCAGAAAGATAGAGTCTTAGCTAGCTAAAAGCGACTTTTGTCCTTATACTAGAGCCGCGGCCGAAATCCTATTAAGACTTCTTTTCCATATTTGACTCATTTAAAAATATGGACATCTTTTATAGTTAACTGACAAACACAATTAATCTAATTCGACTATAGTCCTCGACTAGTCCTAGCTCTGTTCTGAAATATTCTGTTGTATAAAATTGCATTTCCATATTAATATTACACTGGTTGCTTTAATTACGGCTATTAAAGTACGCTTTCAGCGTCTATCAATTTCGATACTTACATGCGAAGGTAATTGTTCCTTGTTTAGAGCACACAATAATTATAATGGAAGGTTGTTACGTAATACAGTAAAGCGATGAGTATGTATCTACTAAACTTAACTGTACAATTAAGTATAAAATGGAATATAAAATATATTATGTTTTAAAAAGTTTTTAAAATAATTTCATTACAAGTTAGTAAGTGAACCATATAATCGATTTGATTTCACATAAAATCTCGAGAAAATATTAAAATTCATAAGACCACCAAAAACATTGGAACATTTGTTAGGACATTTATTAGCGTTCAAGTAGTTTCACCGTACTATGTTACTCATTCGAATTGAATTCATCTCAAAGCAAGTCACAATGGTTGGTGGCTGGCAGTCAAGATAAGTAGATAGAAATATCGTTTTATCTTCGCCTTGCTTTCACTGGTTATTTACGACACGATTGTAGCCTTTTACGTATGTAGTTGTTTACGCATCAATAGTGTACTTTATGAGTGATCGTGATAAACTATTACGTACCACCTTAATTAATTCAAATTCATTTAATTTATTTATTTAACACATAATGCACAATAATTCAGATGCACAAAGTAGATTTCACAAAAAAATAAAGCGCAGTAAGCATTTATCCAGTACGCGCAGAAATGATAAATCCCTGGTTAACCCACTAGGAAAACCAATGCGGGATCAACCGTCTATATACGTAGGTATACAGTGTTTGTAAGTATCAAAGCGTTCTTTGGAATAGTCGATGTTCTAAAATATGCTCAAGGTTATGAAGAGTTTTAAGAGCGGGCTTAGTCCCAGACTTAGTTGTTAAGCAAGTGGCCACTTTAGTATCAGACTTCGCTGTACCGCAATGTTCGCGACCCGCTAAGTGCGCGCAATAAATTACTCTACGTACTCGCTTGTGATTGCCCGTTGCTCAAGCTCCTGCGTTAGCTAAATCCTTGTTAAATCTCTTCTTCTTTTATACAACCTGCAGCTCAAACGTTTTAATGTTATTTTTCTAGCGTACGTAAAACAATCTTAAATTGAGCAACATACATTATTATCTTTTCGCGAAGCAGCTTGCTGAGTGCTTTGTAGGTACCTACTTCTTATTTACTGTATATGGAATATAAGTAGGTAGTATTAAAAAATGTGCATTTATTATTAAAATAATATACGAGTAGAATGTTTTGGGAATATTTTTAAATTGTAAAGGTTTTAATATAACTGAGAAAAGCAGTTAAAGATGCTTCCAGTTTTACGATATAATATGCACTGATGAATTTAATAACGGATTAATGCTATGCTATTCGCAGAAATTCAAAGAGATTATTTTCCTATTCTATTAAATAACTCCTATGTCGCTTTGGCGAGATATTTAATATATTATACGCAATACGACATGACGATATTAAAAATATATGGAAAATATATTTTCCCGGTGTTAATATTAAAGTTATTCATGGGATACATATTAAAATTAATTTCACGGAATTATCAGCATTTCTTCAATGTGGCAATACCTAAAAGTAATAAAAGTGGTGTTTTAATATAAATATTTATTTTCTGTTTAATTACATCAATTTAAAATAAATGAGCGGTAAATTTAATGTGCTTTGGTCGTGTTAAATAGTCATTGTTGACGAGTTCGTTTACTATACAATTCCCTTTGAAAGTAATGTCCATGTGTATTTTGAAATCATTATTTCATTGGAAATTAATGACTGATGAATTTTATTCAATTATTTTTTTATCATTTGGTAACAAGTTTAGAAATTGCTTTTACAATAAGGAATTTAAAATAAATTTATCATGTTTTAAAGATACTACACTACACTAAAATGAACATACCATGCATTGAAAATCTCATTTGTTTTTTTTTTAATTTTTTATTACGTTGAAGTTGATTATAATAATATACGCGTAATCCACCCATAACATCTTTGTTTACACATACCGAAGAAGATTATCTAAATATTTATTATTTTTGTTAAAGTAAAATTGTGTGCAGAAGGAAATTTTTCATTTCACGATAACGATAACATTGAAATTATAAAGCACATATTGCGTAAACCTACTTTCACATAAGAATAAATAACAACAAAATATTCATCGTAGATCTTTTCAGACATTAACGCATTCCGTTGAAAAGACTATAGAAATATTTCGTAAACAGATTAAAAAAACACTTTCAACTTTGTACAGTGTATTAAATAAATACGAGCAAAGAAGTTGTTAAAGGAAATATTACGAATGCAAACGAAGGAGTCGTTCTGTGAATAAACGTTACAAACTCGTTAAGACAAAACAAATGAAGCAGACTTCGAGTCCGCTTTCAAAGACACTGTCTTGTCAGATTTAAAATATTAAATGCTGACTATGGTCTGTGAAAACGATTATAGGGAACACCATGTTTTAGTAAATTCGTTTTATTGTCTTTGATTATAAAATATATTAATACCCATAAGCTACTGTTTTGTTGAAATAAACCCACTTGTGCAACTTTCGTGTATTTGCAATCTCATAATATGTGTATATTCAGAGCTACAAATATAATTATTCCATTCTTATAATAAGACAACAACCATATTGTTATGCTTACTACTTAGCTAGCTGATATTGGAATCAAATTTACTTACCTAATGTAGTTTTCTTAAAATTAAAATGCAATGATATATGGAAGTTATTTGTCTCTACTCAAACGTGGTTTCAGCATTAGATACATACTGCTTTGTTTTTAATCGCAGATATTACTTGATATTATAACAAGTGTTCTTCTACATCTTCAACTATCGCCAGCTGATGGTTACTGACCTTCACATTCACTGTAACACACTTATAATTTTATGCTCAACATTTTACTCTACACGAGCGTGACCTAATTCTTTCTAGACTATTCTTAAATCGACGATCTTTCCCTCAATGTTTTCTCAGATATAATTCAAACATCGCATCTACGTTTTATGCATTTGCTTCGGTAACATTAACTTAAACGTAGTGCAAATAACAACATAAATATGTCGCGTGTTTCAGGCGACGCTACGTTTAAGACGGGCTCAGTTAAGTGAAATAATGTGTCACCTCGACGAGTTAAGCTAATTCCAGCAGTTTGTGAACGTTATTTCAGAAATTATGATTTTCTATTATAGAAGCGGCGATCTCATTTATAAAGCACTTTTGTAAGAAACATCTTTGCAGAAAATACGTATACAAGATTGCTGCATAATAGGTAGGTATGAGTTAATTCTGTGTCCGATTATATAATTCCTACAGTGATACGAACATAACTGTTTGAAAATTAGATATCTTTAGAGTTCGGCTGGAAAAATTATGTAGTATTGAGAACAAAGTCAAATGCATATTAAAAAAATAACTCCTGCAACTAAAATCGTAAGCGTGAAAAAAAAGTTCAGTATATAAAATAAAAATAATATATGGCATTTGAATCAGAATAGCTGTAGTATTATACTATTAACTGAAGCACCCGTATGTAATTAATTATTATCAATTAATGGCATTACTTCAATCATTGTTTATGTTAGCCTATCAAATGGTTATATAGCTTAGCATAATTAATCATTGCCACTAGTTCCTTTGTTTTAAAGTTTGGTTCAAATATAATATAAATCTGTGAAATACTATATTTAAAGAATAATATAACATTTATTCTGTCACGCTGTGTTCGTCACGTATTTATACATTTACTAGCGACCCGCCCCGGCTTCGCACGGGTGCAATGCTGATACTAAATACACTACAGAAAAACTGTGAACGTTGTATGTATATAAAAACATAGCGGCCCGCTTCGGCTTCGCACGGGTATAAAATATATAGCCGGGCGGCCGGCCGGTGCCGCCGCAAACGCTACGTCCCGCAATTTTTAAATCTGTAATATCTTCGTAAATATTCACTTAAATCATACGGTGTAAAGGGCCATATAGATCTATATTAATTGAACAATGTATTCAAGGTATTTAATTGGTTAAGGATTAATGCTGTATTGGTTAAAATCGCTTCGAAAATTAGCCATTATTTGTCGTAAAAAGTAAATGACAAAAAAAAGTTATTTTGGGTTATCCATAAGAGATAGACATATACCACCGCGGACTTTTCTGTAGACCTTTTCAATGTGTATAATACTTAGTACATTATTTTGATAAAACTCGTAGGGTTCAGCCTGCGTTTGCAATGTAAGCGGAAAAAATTTAATTTTTTACGACATCACATTAGAAACCTCAAAAATAACAGTACTTCTCCACTATTTGATGGATGTTATTATACATATAAACCTTCCTCTTGAATCACTCTATCTATTAAAAAAAATCGCATCAAAATCCGTTGCGTAGTTTCAAAGATTTAAGCGTACAAAGGGACATAGGGACATAGGGACAGAGAAAGCGACTTTGTTTTATACTATGTAGTGATGTATTTAGTTGGGATCTATTTATTTCCTTAAAAAGTTTAAAGAATAGATTACTCACCTAGATTTAGACATATCTCTTAACATTATATAAGAGCCGTTATCCCAACCTTGCGGTATTACCGTTTCCATAAGAACATTTTAGCTGAGATCTGCAGCAGCACTGAGGATAATCCCCGTTTCTACAACTTGTGTATCTATCTTTGCTAAAACCCTCATTCTTATACGTGTTCTATTTATACTTAATTCTTTTACGCTTTCCATCCCTGTGTAGACAGGAGGATTAAAATATATAAACTAACTTTTTATAAACTTTCCATTCTGACGAAGTGAGTGGGTGTCTGTTGTATAAGAATTGGTAGAATTATAGTTTTGGTGAGGTTCGGCAGTTATTTATGGATTTACTTGGTAAATTTCTAAAGAAATAAATTTTTAATCTTTTTGAGATACCTAATTTGATTTGTTTCGTACACTTTCTAAGCAGTTTTTTGTAGATACCTACATATATTATGTGATTGTTTGTACTAATAGTAAGTAATTGGTATGTTTATAAAAAAAAAAATTATATCAAAATATATAAGTGTAGTAGATTAGACACATAGTAGATAAGTGTGCAATTTTAACCTTTTCTAAGATGTTTGTTTTATATGAGCCCGATTTAGCACATTCGTTTTTCCTTATTTGGCTGAATTTGGAATTTTTGGCATTTTAGAATTGTTTCTTGAAATGCTCAACAGTGAAATAATAAAGTTCAACGCGCGATAGGCAAATTATTCACATGTACATTGCATACACGTGTTCAACATTTGAGCGTTATTTATATAACTCTCATAGTTTAGAAATATTTCAAAACTTTTTCTATGCTGCTTTTGAAATAAAGTAGTGCGGAGGACAACGTCACACTTCTTTCATAAAACTCGCAGTGCGGTTACTATAAAAATACGGCAGCGAGAGAAAAACTCGTCACGATTGTAAGAAGTAAATTCTCAACTTTTATGCCTGCTAGTTGGTTGGCGCTCCGGATTAACTTTACTTATACATAGATTTCCTTGAATTTCCTTGGATATAAAGTGACAAAGCCGTGATACATACAGAGCGCGCTCCTTTGAGTCTACAAAAACTTCGTGTGGGCAAGTAGTTATAAATTGTGAAGTTCTGTGATGTGTGTGGTTTCAAGTTTACAGTTACTTACTGACTTACGGACGCTCTTGACTTCACTGAAGGGTTTGTTTTGCGTTAACAGCCATTCATTCGCGCAGTGATAAACTTTGTTTAAGAAGTTGTTTTTCACAAACATTTTGAGGTTAAGAATAAGCTGGAAACGAGCGTTTCGGGAGATAACTTGCCAGAGTTTGTTTGAGAAATAAAAGTTTGAATTATTGTCGTTTCATTTAAGTATTCATAGGTGAATAAATCAAATGAACACAGGGATAAATTACGATCTAGGTTATTTTCGTATTCGTTGAAATCCAGAGACGCAATGCATCCGAATTCCGATGTATTGAATAGTGAATAATTGTGGCGCGGCGGGTGGAATAAAATCCATACTAATCTATACTAATATTATAAAGCTGAAGAGTTTGTTTGTTTATTTATTTGTTTGTTTGAACACGCTAATCTCAGGAACTACTGGTCCGATTTGAAAAATTATTTCGGTGATAGAAAGCCCATTTATCGAGGAAGGTTATAAGGTTAGTTATAAGGTAAGTTATCATCACCCTAAGACCAACAGGAGCGGAGCGGCACAGCTAGTATAAAATATTCAGAGAAATTATATAAAATTATAAATTACGTGAACCTCAATTCTGTAAGGAATGTAGCTTATTTAAAATGAAATAAACTCTACAGTAATACTTCAGCAATTGCAGTATGCCTATTTAAGAACGTATTAGAAAGCTGAAAACATATAATATACCAATCGG
Source organism: Colias nastes (assembly GCA_907164665.1). NCBI lineage: Eukaryota > Metazoa > Arthropoda > Insecta > Lepidoptera > Pieridae > Colias > Colias nastes. The sequence goes on along the minus strand of CAJQZM010042170.1, from coordinate 7,252 downwards.
TGATCAGATTGCAGCTAACAAGGCCAATAAAGTAACCTCTAAAGTTTACAGAAGCTCATCACCGTACTACTAGTAACTATTTAGCAATCTTTGGTCTACGTAGGCTGTGAATGCTATAAGTTTAATTACATTTCCTGCTCGGTACGACCGCGGCCTTATCTGACAGATAGCTCTTTAGTATAATGGAGCTAATGAGAAAATAATGTTTGACACCGACGCCGGGATTATCAGCAACAAAATATTACGACGACGAATAATTTCATCGAAACAATTGACGGTGATTTGTAAAATTCTTTTGTTTTGTTTGGTTTAAAGTACAAGCCTTTTAAAGCTTGGTTTAAGACTGTGGTTTAAGTGTTGTTAAGATAAATGTATTTTTATAGTCATCTTCTGTCATGTTCTGGAAGGTATGATGCAAAAGCGCAAGCATATTTTTTAAGTCATCGAATACAAAATCAATTTTGGGGTGTAGGTTATTATAAAGTGAGATAATATATTATTGTTATTTAGATATAAAAGATCACAAAAATGACAAAAAGTTATTGTGAAAGAAAAAATTGATAAAATAAGCTTGACCTAATTCCTGCAAAAATTTTATTATTCGATCAAATTCATTGAATATAGAAAATTCATTTAAAGTTTTATCATTGAATATTCAAAATTGTCAACAAGCTTTAGAAATTCAATAGGTAGGTATTTATTTATAAAATATAATTTTGTAAGTACCAATAGATATAGTTCAATAAACACATCTTCACAGTTCACCAATCAATTAAAGAAACTGAAAAAACCAAAGGAATTATAAAACATTGTTTTAATAGATAGAATTGCCACAATACAAAACCAAACTACATACGGTTTGTATGTATGTAATTAAATAAATTCGAAAGTACATGGATAACTTTGGAACTTACATAATCGGCATTTCAAATAAATATATCAACCAATCTGCCTTCTATTTATCGTGACTGAATTTATTGTAGACGAAATTTCATATACATAACTGGAATCTTTGAGAAGATTACGATCACCTCGTTGTAAAAAACTTAAAGAGGGTAAAAGATGAAAGTTGTAAACGTATAAAAAACATGTCAATAAAATATCAATACATAAGCCTTTCTAATCGGGTATAAAGGCTATATTTGAATATGAGTATAAAGGCAATATTATACTCGAATATTGCCTTTATACTCATTCCTCGTGCTGTCTATTTGCCACTATCTGACAATCCCACATCAATGCACAACGAGGCCTATTTAATCTGGTTTACTCGAGACTTTTCATATTTTTATTCACGTCATATAGATTGCTTTTGCATGACTGTTGAAGTGTTAATGCATAGGTATATATGAGAATTAATATACCTTTGTATTAAATAGATTCTTTGCAAGCCTACAATCAGTTAATACCTATAAGTAATAGCATAGTATAAAGAGAACTTATACTATGGAAATAGGATACACATTATTTGTGCCAGTGGGAATATTGCTGTATTCGTTTTATTGCCAAAATGTAAAAATGTAGTAAAGTAGCAATTTGTAAAATCTGAACAAAAATATTTAAATTCATTAAGTACCAGATAGTCAAAACAAAACATTGAATCTAAAGTACTCTTCCTTGCTGTTTCAAATACGAACGCCGGGCTAATTTAATGCTTTTCAACTTTGTAAAGCTTTATTAAAAGGCATTTTAAAATTACCACAGAGAAGCACTGCGATGGTATTTATCTGTATTCGCAATCTTTCTACAACACGACATCGACTTCATGAAGCTGAAACTGAAAGGAAGTTTATTTAAAATGTTGTATTTATACAGAAATGCGGAATGGTCAATACAACAAAATGTAAACTGTATTCAAGCTATATTCACAAAGACACATCAAACTAAATAAACTACGGGTTTGCGGAATCAAAATATTTATGTTGCATGAACTGTTTATTAATAAGAACTGTTAAATTAAACAAAATATGAGGAATAATTTTATATGTGAGAAGTATTATGTTTTAACATTTTATGTTATAACTTTGCGAAAGAAAAATGGTATTAAAATGTACATTCACTTTTGGTTTAGATTGTAAACAAATAAATTCATGCTATGTGCAATATGTTTAGTTCGGCTGTGTGTTTTTTTACGTTTAAAAAATATCGAGCTGGCTTGAATAACATAAGGTAAAGTTAAATAAAACACTAAATACATATTAAAAAATAATATAATGTGAATAATGTGGCAGTCATGTGGAAACCAGTTCTATAGGCATGTTAAGCCGTTTGATAATCAAAATGTAGCAATTCAAAATTAATTAATTGATGCAATTTTCGCAAATAATTTTGGAGATTTTGTAAATTATTGTAGGTAAATTTTATTCATTTGAATAAAACACAGTGATTTTATTGTATAGTAGCGTAAATAATAAATTTAAATTATATAATAAGGAATATGTAATGTGAATTATAGCTTTAACTTATTTACCTTCTCCTTTATGCGGAAAGAGTATGTAATATACTAAAATCTATTAAGTTTTACTTTTAAGGGTTCCGTAGTCCGACAAGGAACCCTTATAAGATCGTTCAGTCCGTCCGTCCTAGTCTGTCACAGCACAATATCTTCTACGTTTATGGATCGATTTGCATGAAACTTGGTTCAAGGATATTTTGGATATGGATCTCAATTTTAAAAATACAAGAAATGAAAATTACCCTTTTTTAAGGGTACCTCTCCATACATGTAAAGGGGGGCTGAATAATTTTTTTTGAGCGCACCCCCTTGTGTGGGGTATCGTTGAAAAAGTCTATGTAAATGAGGCAGAGTTTTCATACAACACTTTTTTATCAGCTTTACCATTTGCGAGATATAGCCCGCCAAACTCGTTAACACGGTGTCCCCCCCCCCCCCTGTAATTTCTAAAGTCTTGGGCCTATAAACTTCAAATCACTCACGTAAATAAAGTGGCGCGGAAACTCGTAATTAAAATTGTTTTGGGTATCTTATGGTGAATACTTTTGAAATTATAAATAAAATAAAAATATAAAATATAGACTTTTTATCCCAAAGAACTGCAAAGTATAAAGTATTTTAAAATACTGTTTGGACTGAATGTAGCTTAATAAATTTTCAATAATATCCAGAGAAGGATGAATAAATCGTTTAAATAGGTATACACACATTTTAGTTAGAAATAGAAAGAAACTCACGCGGCGACAGACAGAATCAAAAGGGCGCGCGCGGCCGCGGCCTACGATTGAGATGCGCCGTGCGGGGGGGGGGGGGGGGGCACAGTAGAGAACGCGGGCGCCTTAGGCGGGCGCAGACGCTTGAAAGTATTAAATATTTTGGGTAATGTTAACCTATAAACAGTAACATAAGCTGGGAGTACCTCCACGCGGTGAAGGCGGTAACAGTTAAATAACTGGCTAAATCTCCCATTACATTGTGATGTAAAGATGCCTTCGGGCTTATGAGTGTATTGGTCATTGTGTGGTTGTGCAGACGGTAACGCAGTCGAGCAACCACAGCGCTTTGTTTCATTGTCTATTTCTAAAAGTAAATTTACTCTATCAAACAAACAAAAAGTTCTTTTCAGAACTAAACACCACTTCATCTCTATCTTGAAATATTGTTTCAAGCTAAAATGGAACATTTAAAACTGAGGAATTATCCTTATGTTTTAGATCCTAAAAGGGTCAGATGGCAGTCACTCTGTTTTAAAACCAGACCAGTATCCTAGGGGTTTTGACCCCTAGATTAGGTACCTAGCCGACCCTAGCCATTGATGATGATGACGCAAAAAATACAAAACAGCGCAGTGACAAAACATACGGAACCCTACTTTATGCGTGGTCCGACACGCACTTGGCCGGTTTTTTAGAGTATAGGCGCACAAAATATCATGTCTGAGCTCTTATATCCGGCTATTTCAAGGTTTGATTAAGTTATAGGTACCTACTTCTCATTTGATCGAATTTCGAACACAACAGAAGTCAATCTTGATTGAGAATAACAAATTACGCAGGACATTTATTATATTATAGCGCAAACGCAAACGCTCGTACCGAAAAACGAGACAACCACGAGGAAATTAAGTGTGGAAATTAACTGACTCTTAATAAACGAAAACATATTTATTTTTAGTTAACATTTTAGAATATGTTAAGAAACATCTAATATGTATAATAACAAAAAAAAAAACTAAAATAAAAATTACGACGAAAAATTTCCGTCCTAAAAATATGTATATGTTTCTGCCAACTAAAGTTCTTTCAATGTTAAATGCTCCCTTGAAATCATACTAAATGAAACTTACACTCTTAAAGCTTATTTTTATATACTTAATAACAAACTGGAAACAAACAATTTCCATTACTTGTGATGTCAGCAACGACGTAACGATGAATTCCCTATTTCTCGTTAAATTCGTTCCACGGATAGGACTGTATCTCTCGAGGGACAGTCATCGAATTCAATACCTAAATTGTATCGGAATTTTCTCAGTCGTGATACGTCCGTTCCAACTGGAACGTGTGATAGACATACGCTTGTCATATCTCGTACGGAACTGAAAAATCTGTATTTGATTCGAGTAATCGATTGTTTATGATTGCATGTTTCCGATTGGAATGCTTGAACAATCTAATGGTAGCTGTGAATGGTAGTAGGTATGTTTATTCATTCTGTTAGATGATTTTAAGATGGTAAGTATGGGCAATGGGCATATTGGGTACCTATATGCTTGTTAAAATTAATTTAGGTAATTTAGATAATGAGAGCAAAAGGAATATCAGAATTAATGATAAAAAATATATGTATGAAAATTATCATAACATTGGAGGAAATAAGTTATAATATGGTAAATTAAGCCTTTGAAGTATTAAATAGATATTGAAATACAAGAACGTCTTTGTTTCCAGTTCTTATCTATATTCTGCGACCTTGCTTTTCTCTGTAATATTAAATTAAATATATTTTTACTGGAAACACGATAGATACTATCGGTGGCAATTAGATGCCTTATAACGAATTACGAAACGATAGTCACTCGTTTCTCATAAAAGAGCAATTTATTTTTTCATTGCAAATTAAAACGCTTTAAAGATACTTACAATACAAAATGAATATTATTCCATCAATCTTTCATTCGCATTGTGCTATTGGAAATATTTTCTAGAATTTTACGATGGTATTCAGTTATTTTAAATGTTTTTGTTGGTTTCTGAGAACTACTCATATACCTACTGTAAATACATACATTCACAAAAAACATAAATTAATTAAATTTTAATTTTTATTTATCAACGCGCCCACAAATCAAAATGTCCAATTCGTCATTTCAATTTTCCTGTAAGTTGAATCAGCGGTAGACGGGAATATCAGTAGAGTAATATTGTTTTATTATTCTTTTTCTATTCTGGATACCTACATCTTATTTCTCTTATGGGGCGTGATGCAAATGTCTTTTACCTCGTTAGTCGTTACATCGGCTTCACTAATCGAATTTTCTTCAGTACAAGTAGGCGATCAACCTGAGTCTGTCCTAGGGTTGCCAACACTTCATCATCAAAATATAGTAGGTATTTTCCAAAATAAGGTGTAAAAAATATAGTACATTAAAAAAAAATATAGTATTTTATGGGAAAAACAAAAAAAATAGACAAAGATATTTGTTAATTATTTATTTTTATAAAAACTATATTTTTTGCACTTCTTGCACTGTGTAACAACTTTTTGTTTAAAATAAAAGTGTCATATGCTTTGTCACATTCAATTTTTAGATTAATTAAATCAAAAGCTCATTTTTTATCAATGATACACTACTTCTGTTTCTTTCTTCTCGCCACTGGTATATATGCGCAATAGGTTATATGACTTAACCATCTTAACAATTAAAAGGCGCGTTCTTATTTTTTTTAAATGAAGGATTTGTTTGTTACATATTTTTTCGGTGTTGAAAATATAGTATTTTTGCGTACTATATATGTTTTCAACAGTATATAGTACTTAGACCCGAAATATAGTACAATACTATATATTATAGTACGGTTGGCAACCCTAGTCTGTCCTGAGTCACGACGAGCTTTTGTTAACCATTTTTAATACAAATAAAGTACCTAGGTATCTGTTTCTTCGTCGTCATAGATTACTATGCTTTTAAATTTACACAAAACTATTAATAAAAGCTAATTTAACAACAATTGTTATAATTTGATACGTTTGTCTACTCGTGCTTTACTCTGACGTAGACTGGAGAGACTTAGAGCTTATTTTATTCACATTAAATTAATATAGTTCAAAAATCTTATATGAATCGCGATTTTTATCTATTGATGAATACGTGATGTTAGGCTTGGAGTGATAATTTTAACACAATCGTTTTAGACAATATCTATTAGGTGTCATTTTACCTATATTATAATTACTCAATAAAGAGTAAATGCATAATATTATGTTCATTCGTCTGATTCAACATAACATACATGGATTTAATCCGAACAATTTTTTCGTACAACAGTATTTCACCCTGTTTTAACGGAAAACATAAAGAACACTGAAATAAATAATTCAGGTGCGCTGGGTTAATATTCAACGTTGTTGGATTACGAAGCCAAAAGGAGCAAAATTGATTTATTGGTTCACAAGCAGAATTTTGTGAGAAATAGATAAACAAATTTAGAAGTAATCTGAGTAATCAATAGTTGACGTTCAAATTCTCAGAGGCCCCGTTTGTAACAACATTCACGTTTTTAGGACACGTTAAAATTCGTTCTTTATTGCAAATATTAGTTGTATTAAAATTTATCTAATTCTATTTTGATCAGAAAGCTACGAAATAGATTATAGAAAAATATTGAAGTTGACTTGTTTCTTACCAAAGTTTAGAAGTTCCGTCCCACGTTTTATTATTTTCACCCAATAATAATTTTCCTGTTTCAACTTTTTTTGTGTTTCTTTATCATGCCGTTTGTGTAAACGTATTTTGCTTTGAATTTAGTAAAGTCTAAAAATGTTTACGTAAATTGTAATTAAATATTAAACAACATAGCATCGCAACGCTACGCTACGTATGTCAGTTATAGATTTATCATTTCATTACCATGTAATTTTATTCACTGAACAAAATATATATGAGCAATAAGATATGTAAAATATTTGTTTAATATTTACCTGCTCAGTTATTGAAATGTTTGGTACACATAGAAAAACAAGACGGCATTGTAAGGATTCCATTATTGTTCTTGAAAAATATACGAAAAATGTCGT
>CAJQZM010042169.1:0-28468 GCA_907164665.1 Colias nastes | reverse complement strand
TTTTTTTGTGTGGTGTCTCTCGATTTTAGCCAGCATGACTTCTATATCTTAACGCGACCACATGGGTGAACTGAAGGTTCACCCTGGTAGCGACATACGCAAGGGGGTCCCCCCTTGACGGGGATCACGAACCTCCGCTTTGCCTTCACTTGAGTGGAGGAAGCCGGAAGGACGCCTAGTCGGACGGGCAACAGATGGTTAGCTACAATGACTATCTACAGACTGTTGAATTTTTCAGTAAAAATTGGCAATACCAATAACGATAAAGACATTGGACTCAAGTAGGCAGTGCTGTCTTCTTTATAAGATTAGTAAATGTTCTTACTTAGGTACTTCGGTTGTAAATTGTAAGTAGATAATATAGATAGATCGTACAACCTATTATGTGTTATTTTTATACGTAATATTATTTTTTCTATAATTTAGTTAAGTTAGGCAAGACATGACCAAAGTAATGGTATTTTTAATGGCCTCAGTTATATTAATCGAGCAGTGATATTGTTTGAAAGCATTGTCATAAACCCATTAGTTTTTCAAATTGAAAGATCTGCAGCCAACTATGTAAACAAAAACAACACCATGAAATTACATTATTCTTCCAAGACCGTGTAAATAGATGGTACCTACTCACTGACTTTACGCAATAAGGACATTCATGAAATCTTGTACCACTTTTATGTGAGCTGTGCCCCGCGGTTTTATCCGCATTGCACGGCTCTTGTTGGTCTTAGCCTGCTGATATATAGCCTATAGGCCTTCCTCGATAATTAATAGGCTATCTAACACCGAAATAATTTTTCAACTCGAACCAGCTAGTTCCTGAGATTAGCGCATTCAAACAACGAACAATAAAACTCTTCAGCCTTAAAATATTATACCTAGTATAGATTAAATTGCCTTTTCTTAGGTGTACTGTAATGAATAACCGTTTCGATCCGAGTTGGAATATTTTTTTTGCTTTTTTTTAGTTTTAGCAGTTATCATTCAGTGGACAGTGAATCAAATAATTAAAATCTAACTTATGAATATTTATATCCGTTCGTACTTCGGTCTTCGTATCCTTGTGTTATATGAGTGGTTTGACTGTTACGATTTCCTCTTATATTTATAGGTAAAGATTAACTAATCTGTTCAGGTAATTGAAGATTATACTTATAAGTACCTATATAGGTAGGTAACATATCCACATGAGAATGAATAAATAAAAAAGTTAAATGACGAAGTTATGATTGTATGTTTCCGCAATTTGCCGAATATCGTTGATGTCTTTTTAATAGTACTTAAACTGAACTGTGAGCTAAAGACATCAACGCCCATTTTTTGCAAAAACTAGTTTCAGTAACACTAATGTACTAACTACATTATTTACATTTTTAAATATAATTTTAATAATTGAAAACATTTATTACTTACATAAAGGGAATTAATAGCTTGTAGGGAATTTGCCCATTCCAGAATTTTAAATATTTATATCCCTGTGAAAACGATGTGTGTCATCGATTTGTACATACTTTCTTGTAAGTATCAATAACGTACGCCGTACGGTCTAATAACGACTTTATAAATAGACTGCGGATTCGGGTAGGTGAAGGCGTGGTAGAGTTCAATCAATACATTTGTCCTAATTTATGGCTTTTTATTTAGTACCTATATCGCTATTTCATTAAAATATTGCCTTAATTTTCGCCAATCACAATATAGCGTAGTACAAAATGGAATTTGTGATTGGTTACATCATGGTTCAATTAAATTTGCGATTATGCGCAGAATATAATATTATTAACGTGCCCTCTACGCTGTACTAACTTTAGTCATCCGAGTTCCATAAATTGCAGGCGATAAATGAAATGTTTTGACTTATAAATTTCATAAATATCTATGTAGTTGCTATAAATAAATACGGTGATAAATTAATTATTGTTGTGTTAAATTTGCTTTATCATTATAATATCGACAATCGCGTCACTCGATAACTCGTATTCGACAATCGATTTATGTCTTCATTTCGTATTCATCGCTCAGTGACATTTCGATTACATTTTGTGGTTGTTGCTTGCCTTTGTAATATACAGTATTTACCTATTTAACTTGTACAAATGCAATACAAAAGTGAGTTATATCAATAAATAAATAAGAATTTAATTTATTACAGTGTGTATATTCTCATGATTAGTTCGTGTTTTATTGACGTAATACAACTCAAGGTTTAAAATGTATATCAAGGCGGTTTTAAACAATTGATAAATGCAAGAAGATGAAATAAGGTAATCGCTGCATACATATAAGACAAAAGGCTAAAGTTTTGTCCTTCACACATCAGAACATCGTTATCTATGCACGTAACCGATTGGTTTAGTTAGAGGTGATTATGAAGTAACTAAAATAGTGCATGTAAGTACGCAGCGAGCACATCTAGTTTCAATATCGTTTCAACAAAGACGTGTACATACTAATTTAAGCTATACTCTCTTCGCTGGTGGTGGGTTTCTCGCTTGCTACTGCATTCTTATCACATTTTATCAGGTAACGTAAATAATGTAATTACTAATGGGTGATAACACACGCTAGTTTCTCATAATGGCTAATGTTAAGAGTAGAGTTAATACGACTAAAGCCGCATCTACAAAGATTAACACAAAGGGGAAGGTTGGCAGGCCCAGAAAATCTTTAACAAATGTACAAAATGTGACAGGAACAGATGTTGTACAAAGACAACGAAGAGGGAAATTAAAGAAAAAGCCAGAGAAGAAGGTAACTATATGTAAATTGAATACAAACCAGGAAGAGAATAAATCCAATGAATATAAAAAGCCAAACCTTAAAAAATTGTTGACTAATAGTGGCCGCATCAAACAAAAAACAAAGATAGACATAAAGCTCTTTAATGAGCTTTTAAAGACTGAACTTCAGATTAAAGACAGTGACTTATCACCAAAAAAGGAAGTACACAAGAATACAAGGCTAAAAAACAACAATAAAGATGGAAAAGTAAGAAAAACTGCTAAAAAAAGAACTATTGCAAATTCTGGTTCAAAAACAGATAACCAAATAGATAAATCCCCAAATCAAAATAAAAGCCAGTGCGATAATACTGAAGTCACAAAAACTAACATCGAGTCTGCCCAGGATCTCAATAATGAAGCACCAACTCCTCCATCACCAAAAATTTTCCAATGTGATTATTGCAATAAAATATTTAAAACTAAACCAGCAATAAAAAGACATCTTTTCATTCATGATAAGTTGACATCATATGCTTGTTCTCAATGCAACAAATACTTCAGTAATCATATATACTTGGCAGCCCATGCTAAAAGACAACATCCAAACTGGAACATACATTATATGTGCAATATATGTGATAAAGCATTTTTACTAAAGGCAAATTTAAAACACCACTTGGCTTGTCATAGCCGTAATGAAAAAATGTTTAAGTGTATATATTGCAAGGAAAAATATTATGAACAACATGAACTCATTGAACATGAGAAACAGCATTTGGTTGATGGAAAATATTTGTGCATTGTTTGTGAGATGGGATTTGACTGTAGGAACCGGCTCACCAGCCATTATAGAGTACATTTGAAAGTGAAAGATTTCATGTGTCAGCATTGTGGTAAGGAGTTTCTGAGAATGAACTCGGTGAGACGTCATGTCCAAATTTGTCATTCGGGACACAGGATACAATGTAAAATATGTAAAAAATATTTGAAGGGTCATTTAGCTGAACATATGCGCACACATGAAAAGAATCGCCCTCACGTATGCCCCGAATGTGGGCAACGTTTTACTCAGTCAACACAATTAACTGTACATCGTCGGTCACACAGTGGATCCCGTCCTTACACTTGTAGAATCTGTAAGAGGCCGTTTACACACTCGAATGCCTTGATGTTACATATACGTCGGCACACAGGTGAAAAACCATTCACTTGTGCCATGTGTCCAATAAATTTTTCACAACTCCCACACATGAAGGCACACATGCGAAACATTCATGGCAAAGAAAACCCTTATCGATGCCAAAAATGTAAACAATTCTTTAAGTTGAAGGCTGATTTATCAGATCATACAAAAAGTTGCAATGCAAATCAGAAAGCTTCTAAGTCATCACAGAAGGGGGATCCAGACGAGGAGTCTGCCACTAGGCTGACGCGCATGAGGTTTCTACTAGCTCTTCTTCTAACAATGATAGCGACAAAAGAAAAACTGAAATATCTAGGTGCGTACATTTTCAATTTTTTATTTATTACACAAAATGGATTGCACTATTTGTCTTTTGAGTTAGTGTGAAAACTGCTTCCTGTGTGTGCGCAAATAACAGGAATCATAGAATACATTTTCATATAAATTTCCATTGTTTTTAAAATTTGAAGGTAAATACTTCAAATATCAGTAATAAACATTTATTTTAAACAGTCAGTGGGTGAATACCATTAAAAACATTCATTAAATTGAAATATTACATTATTTATTGTATTGTAACAATCTCTATGCACAACATATACAATACATTGCAGTCATTTAAATATACACAAAAGTATATACCACAAATTCCTGATGGGTTGCGATTGTGTGAGTGTTTTTGTGTTGATGTGTGCTTAGGTTGAGTTTGAGTGAGTCAGCACTACATTACATGGCTTGAACTACACAGATTTATCTTATACAACATAATTCTTGAGCCCGGATGCAGCCGAAACCCCAAATGAAATGGGTAATGTGAGTTACGTTTGTTTACCATGTGGTTAATTATTTCGGTGCTGGAAGGTGAAGGGTAATAAAATGTGACATGATGACAAGGCTTGCCTATTTTTAGATGTTTTCTTTGCAAATTTGGTGGTGGTTTCAGAATCATTTCTGGAATAAGTGTATAGGGCTAAGCTGTTGGTAAAACAGTTTTAAAAATTATGTTGGTGTGGGTGCTTTGAAAGCAAAAAACTACTTAATTATTACTACTTCTACGTCTGTAAATATGTATATAATAGTAATAGATTATTCTATAACAGGTTTCAACAAACGTTTGATTGATGAATTGCTTGTGGAGTCACTTGAAGCTATGGGCCATAAACCGTGCAAAGATTTGGCTTTAACGCCTTTTAATCGTCTCAACACTAACATTGAAATACTACTTGAAGGAACTGTGCCCAAAGAACAAATGGAAAAACTAAAGAAGGAAAAAAAAACTACAGAGCAAATTTTAGAACTGTTGACTGATGAGAAAAAGCGCGGTTAAAAGAAAAGGAATGCCTATCAGGTATCAAGTAATGTTTCGAATAAGTTAAGTATTTAACATAATTTATTACTCAGCATCACTTATATACTTAATGGAATTTATGTATCAATATGGTAATTTTTTATCAACAAATATTATTTTCATATAAATTCTTAAAAGATTAGGAGGATTGTAACATTTTTATACGACACATAAAATGTTTTAACTTTTATACAATACATAAAATATATTAATAATTGTTTAAATATTATCAGAATTCAGAATGTTTAAAGATCTAACCAACACCATTTCAAGGTCCAGAATTATAATATGATTGTTTGATGAAAAAAATAATCATAACATGTTATATTTAATTTTATTTATACCTAGTTTTATAATTATAACTTTAACCAAAGTTTAGGTATAATTTATTATAGTAACAATGCATCTTTTAATTTTATTTGTAACCCAATAATACAGTGTTTCAATTATTTATGTGCCATTTAAATTATTATATATTGAGTTTATTGTTTTTAAAATAATATAAGTAATTAAAATTTTCATGCCACTTATTATAATATATTGACACATTTTAAAATTTATTGTTATGTTGTTATTTTTAATCCAGTGCCATTATTTGTCTTTGTATATGCTACAGTCAAAACCCTGAACCAGTCAATATCCTTATTGACGGTTATTAAGGTTATTGACTAAGGGCGTCGGTTAATATCCTTATTGACTGATTTTATCTGATAAAATCAGTTCAGGGTTTTGACTGTAACATATTATATGTGTAGGAATAGTGAATATTATATTAAAAGATTGAAATTTTTAAATGATGTAATAATGGGTTCCCAACTGTTTTGAAATTTTGTTACTCTCTGTGTTATCACACAAAATGGTATAATTCCATAAAATAATATTAAATATGTAACTACTGGAATAATTGTGGTATTTATGAAAAAAAAAAAAGATATGGTCAATGGTTATTATTACTTTAGTCTACTTATATTTTATAAGCTAGATGTTTGCTATGTAAAATACGTTATGTAAGTGTTTTATGAATAATTACATACGTTTAACAGCAAGTTTGATAGGTATAAATCATAAATGTACAATGTGTAAGCAATAGATTTGGTAATTCCACATACCTACATAATCATCCATAACTCATAAGTGTCCATAAGTAACATTATGGTGTGTTTAAAAAAATAGATAGGCTATTTACCAACGGAAGTATGTAGGAGAAAGGGATTGAAAGTCCTATCCTACTAATATTATAAATGCGAAAGTTTGTGAGGATGTGTGTGTGTGTTTGTTACTCTTTCACGCAAATACTACTGAACCGATTACAATTAAATTTAGCACACATATAGAGGGTAACTTGGATTAAAACATAGGATAGGTTTCATCCCGGAAATCCCTCGGGAACGGAAACTATGAGGGTTTTTCATTCAAAACGCGGGCGAAGCCGCGGGCGGAAAGCTAGTTTTTCATAAAGCAATATTTTAATCATATAATACTAAAATTAAAAACAAGTTTGTGACTATTTTCTCAAACCGGGCCAATATTCAATTTGTTATAGCGACAACGACGGCTGTTTATACACAAATACAATACAAATAATTTTGGATTTAATTAATTACGCCTATTTTTAAATTTAACATAATATATTTACGATAGCTGTCTATTAAATGTAAGAGTTTTAACCAAATAATGTTTCATACTTTCGCATTGGTAGAATAAAAAATATTTTTCGTTTAGGTAATATCTAAAGATGTTTAGCTGTAGGTACGTTTTACACGCCTGAATGGAAAGCTAAAATATCAAGGCAAAGCCCAGGCAATTGCCTGACATTTGTAGGCTGTTGCCACAATATTACCTATTTGTGTATTAAACCTGTCTATCCTTTAATTACGTTATTGGGTAATGTAAAAATATTTTCTAATAACTATGAAGCAATATTCCTTAATTACAATTTTATTAAAACAATACAAATTTTAAACCTTTGCGTATGGAATAATATAATAAGTACATAATTATAAAAAAATGTACCTAATAAAATAATTGGTATCTACCAAATGGTAGCTTTTTTAAATGTATATACCTAGTTGTGACGTAATAATTTATGGGCATGCTAGAAAATATTGTTAGTGATCGTATTACCTTTGAAAATAATTGTCGCTATTTGTACATTGAGATATACATAATATGGAGACGACACCGCCTACATCACTTATGTTCCGCTCAACATACGCCATATGGCGTAACTGCACGCTCATTTTTTATTTGTTTTAAAGTGAAACGCATCAAATATGCCTTCGTGTGTGTTACGATATTGCACAAATAATACGGAAAAGTGCAAAGGAATAACTTTCATCGGTAAGTACCTAACTAGATAATAATTTTTAAAACTTAGTTAGAGCAAAAAAATGGCGCACAGATTTTGTTCGTGGTGTCTCCTCCATACGTAGTAATATTATCTCAATGTATTTGTACCAGTGTTTTACTTGTGGATAAAATATAACAAATAGTACCTACCATAATATTTTAAAAAATTACGTATTAAATAAAATTATTTTAACAATTTTATATTTACTGATAAACGTTTACACATATCAAACATTTATTTTATTGTAATAAGTAATTGATAAATTGCGTGAGTGTGCTTTGATAACCAGCGTAGACTTATTGATACCTAATAATGGTAATTTTAGCAGCGAAGAAATGATTTATAAATACATTATGAACCTATGCGTTTGCTGAAATTTGTCTGTATGTATGCGAATTCTAGATTGATAAATATAATATTATATAATGTGTAACAATACGTTTTTTTTCGCAATAAGTAAATTATTAATTGATGTAAAATATAAGGCTCTCGATCCAACAAACATTTTATAAAATTTTAACCGTATTTCTGATTTAAGGTCATCCCTTTTAAAAATAAATGCTAAATGCTTGAAAATTTTAATATCTCTAACTAGTTCATTTTTGTTAATTATTTGTGTTTGTATATGTCATAATTTATAAGGTAATTTGTAATTTTTTTAGATTTAAATATTATGGTTAGGGTTTGATTGCATGTATTGTATCAATTCTTGCCAGTTATATACAAATTTTTGTAGCCAAAGAAAAAATAAACCTACCAAAGTGGCAATAGGAAAGAAAATATTTAAGATTGTTATTTATTTGTTAGGTAAAACGTTGGGTAAAACAATACATTTTGCCAGTTTTATATATGTGGAATACTGGCTTTAATTGCCAAAGACGATGTAAGTAGAAATAATTTTAAGAAATAAATTTATTTGATGTATGTAATACAACTTGTTTTATTGTACATTGCATGTTTTAATTTGGTAGCAATGCATTGGTAGTTAGTAACAAAATTCTCAAGTTTTTCTTTCATCCGTTTGGGCTCGGAAGAATGCCTGAAATAGATGCATCTGCGACAATCGAAACAACTTTTCGTGGCACTTTGCATATGACTGTACTAGTTTCATTTAAGCGCTCCATTTTCGCATGGTACAAAACATCGGACATAAGTTTGAGAGCAATTGATTGTTGTGGATGCGACAGTTTCCGTAAAGATTTTGCCGCCATTTTGCCAAATGAATCAAATTCGTCGTCTTCTTCTTTAATTGCACTTGAATCTTTTTCTATTTCTATTTTTATTTTTTTTGGAGTAGCTGTATTCTTTTTACGATTTTTTTTCTGAGTGGAAGGTGAGAGCTTTTCAAAGTCCTGTGAATTAAAAGAAAATTTTAGATGCATCATTAATAAAATGTTATGAACTAAGTAAATTCAGGTTGTCAGTTTATTTAAAAAAAAAATTGAGGGTTAAATTAAATTCAAATCATTTTCATTCCACATTAAAATGAAAATTTAAATACATTTGTATAAATTTGAAATTTACAGGACAGTTAATGAAAAATTTATAGGTAATTAAACTGAACCACATAAAATAAGCATAAAATTAGGCGGTAGTTTACTTTGCTGGATTCACTATTATCCAGTATACTGGAATTAGTTTCAAGCCGCTGGACTGCGCTTGTATTATGAAAACAAACTTACATGCACTTTCCTTTTCAGGGTTACATCGTAAATAAAAGAATGCATCTCATTAAACCATTCTATTTTGGGCACATAAACATTTTCTTCGTCATTCAGTCTTTCACTTTTCTCAATTTTATCAAGTTCTAAATAATAAGTTGATCTTAAACATTTTATTTTGGCTTGTACATCTTTTATATTAAATCCAGTCAATTGCATTTCATCCACAATATTTTGTAATGCATTTATACGTGCTTCTTTATTTCTATAGTATTTGTTTTTAATATTCCACAAACAATCATTTATTTTGTATAACTCCACCAACTTGAGTGTTTCTTCTTTAGTCAATTTTAACTGTGACATGATGGTGATGATGAATGGTCTATTTTTTAGAATACTTGTTATAAAAATTATTATAACGCTTTTACCATTACGGCTTTTGTTATAATTATTTTAATTTGTAGTAAACTAAGGTAGTAAATATTATTATGACAATCTAGTCAATACAAGACAGTGAGTACTGAGTAGTGACTGATTCCAGTGAGGTAGACAGTGTCATTTGCCGAGGTTAGGCATCTTATACACGAGCTCTAGTCGGGGTGAATGAAAACTTACTTTGTACTCATAAATCATTTCCCCAAGATTTCCCCACTGAATTTTTAAAGTAAATAATGCAATATTATTAAAACACGTTATTAGTGGTATTTAGTTATGAATGCTACCTACAGTTATAATATCGCTACTTACAATAACTTAATTGACGTGGATATTATTTGTTTTTTTACTTTTTCTTATTGACTAGTATTTAAACTTAACAATAAATTCTTCTAAACATTTTACCAAATTTATATTTTATGGTTTGTTCGGCTTTGATCCGTGTTTTGATCCTTCTGCTTGTCCAATATTACTTGCTCTGTGGTTCAAGTGACGTTTGGCGAAAAATGTGTCAATACACAATTTGACATGTGATGATGACTGAAGAATGAAGATGTCCTCGTATAAACGTCATAAATTTTGAAACAATACCTAGTCCCTCCATCAACAAAAAATCACAACAATACATTTATTGTCGTCGATATGTAAAGGAAATTGGAAAACTTTTAAATTACTTAGTTTATTTCCAGTAACTAAACTAAAATGGGTACTACGGGTCAATCTATCACGTTAGCGAATAGTATTATTGGAGTCGGTATCCTGGCTATGCCGTTTTGTTTTCAACAAGTAAGTTCTTAATGTTCATTAATAATTTTCCTATGAGGGGTTCAAATTTCAATTCAGGGAATGCATCAGTAAATGTGATTTAGAGTTACAGTCGATGGATGTATTGAAGAAAAATTCTAAACATTTGAGCATGACTTCATTTGTATTAAATAGTTTATTAACTTCATTAATATATTTTATTGCAGTGTGGTGTATTATTAGCTACTCTAATCCTATTGTGTATGGGCCTTGTTTCGAGATTATGTTGTTATTTTCTTTTGAAATCTGCTATAATTACAAGGAGGAGAAATTTTGAATTCCTTGGTAAGTAACTTTGAAAGAGAACAAATTATTCTATTTTTTTTTTTAATTTATTAAACAATGGTAAATATACATCATAAAAATTGTGATCAATTTTTAGTTATCTATTCATGGAAAAGTAAAAATAATTAATGTATAGATTAACTCTACTTGCTTATCATTAGAAAAATATGTTAAAAGATAAAACAAGTTCATAAATTTATTTACAGCATTAGTAGATAAATATTAAATTGTCTAATTTTATAGTGTTCTTTGTTTGATAATAATTATTTATAAAAACATTTAAATTTTTTCTTATGTATATTTATTTTTCTTTTCTTATTTGTAGCGTTTCATGTATTTGGCTCGCCTGGTAAAATGGCAGTGGAAGTTGGCATAATAGGATTTCTAATGGGCACATGTATAGCATACTTTGTGGTAGTCGGTGATCTTGGACCACAGATTATATCCAAAATGTTCAATATTAACCAGAGCGACATACTGAGGTGGGTTACAGAAGCAATATTAAAGAATTTAATCATAAATAAAACAATTAAAGTATTCAATTTGTTAAATTTATGACAATTAGTAAATTAAGAGTAATAATCATACAAAACTATTTTCATGTATGGTTCAAAAGGAAGTGTTGATTAAGTAGAAAATAGTGCCAGAAAACTCAAACTCAAACATTTATTTATTCAATAAGACTTCTTCGAGAAGCACTTTTGAAACATCATATTTTTACATATTTTTAACATTTACCACCGATTCGGAAAGCAGTATCTATGGAGAAGAACCGGCAAGAAACTCCATAGTTGCTCTTTTTAATCATGTCAGTATTACAATTTAATTTTACAAAATATGTAACTGTATATTATCATAAATAATAAATATAAAAGCAATGAATATACAAAATGCATGATAACTTGGTCTAGTCTTTTTTTAAAGTACATAAAAAAAAAAAAAACTAAAACTAAACTAAACTTGCATTTGCACATAAGATAGCACCTTTATTTCTGTTTCATTATTTTGCCAGACTAATAAAATCAATTTTAATCCTAGATTCCTGAAAAATATTCTAAATTATTCATAATTTAGGATAAAAAATTCATTCATATTATTTCTTATTTTAGGACATCTATAATGGTGATAGTGTCATTAGTGTGTGTGCTACCACTGGGTCTCTTAAGAAATGTGGATAGCTTGAGCAATGTCAGTGCGGCTACTATCGCGTTTTACTTCTGCCTTGTTATGAAGGTATGCATTTAATTTATTATTGGAAAAAACAAAGCTAAATAAAGTTTTATTAATTCTAAAAACCTAGTGAACTAAATAACAGTTAAAGTTTGTCTTGAGTTTTATTATGAATTAAACTTTTAGAGCTCAATATTAGTAAATCTTTATTTTATACTAGCGGTCCGCCCCGGCTTCGCCCGTGGTACATATTTCGCAATAAAAGGTAGCCTATGTTTCTCAGGGTCTAAAGATTGTCTGTGCCAAATTTTATCAAAATTTGAGAGGTTTAAGCGGGAAAGCGTAACAGACAGACAGACAGAGTTACTTTCGCATCACTACATAGTATAAAACAAAGTCGCTTTCTCTGTCCCTATGTCCCTATGTCCCTATGTCCCTATGTCCCTTTGTACGCTTAAATCTTTGAAACTACGCAACGGATTTTGATGCGGTTTTTTTTAATAGATAGAGTGATTCAAGAGGAAGGTTTATATGTATAATAACATCCATTAAATAGTGGAGAAGTACTGTTATTTTTGAGGTTTCTAATGTGATGTCGTAAATAATTACATTTTTTCCGCTTACATTGCAAACGCAGGCTGAACCCTACGAGTTTTATCAAAATAATGTACTACGTATTGTACACATTGAAAAGGTCTACAGAAAAGTCCGCGATGGTATATGTCTATCTCTTATGGATAACCCACAATAACTTTTTTTTGTCATTTACTTTTTACGACAAATAATGGTTAATTTTCGAAGCGATTTTAACCAATACAGCATTAATTCTTTACGAATTAAATACCTTGAATACATTGTTCATTTAATATAGATCTATATGGCCCTTTACACCGTGTGATTTAAGTGAATATTTTCGAAGTTATTACAGATTTAAAAATTGCGGGACGTAGCGTTTGCGGCGGTACCGGCCGGCCGCCATTGCACCCGTGCGAAGCCGGGGCGGGTCGCTAGTTTATAATATTAGTAGGGATTTGTGTATTTTATAAAATGGTTTATTAGTTTATACAAATAAAAGCTATAACTATAATAAACTAAAAAAAAAACTTTGAAATATTGAAGCAGAGGAATTAATAATGCAATAATTATTAATCATGATAAAGTTTAAATATATAGAAAATTTCCGCATTATTAATTCTGTTTTAAATCATTAAAATATTGAATATAATCATCTAAATAACATTTGTATATTTAACATATTAAAACAATTTCTCAACTAGGTAATAACAGAAGCGGGGACACAGATGTTTGCGACAGACGCACACAATAAACTTGAAATGTGGAAACCTTCAGGGTTGTTGCAATGTGTGCCCATTTTCTCCATGGCGCTATTTTGTCAAACGTAAGTTATTTGTCTGTATGAATGTTTCTTATATGAGTAACTAGGTCTAGCTGTGCCCCGCGGTTTAAAAAAAAAAACAAATAATCATAATTTTTTCGAATTTTTTTCAGTCAATTATTCGAAATATTCGAATCGATGCCTTCACTCTCACTAGAGAAAATGAACGTGGTAACAAAGAATGCGATCAATATTTGCGCAGCTGTGTACTTTACGCTCGGCCTCTTTGGTTACATAGCTTTTGGCTCGCAGGAGATTTCAGGTAAATTTGTATGTTTCATAGAATGATATATTTTAGAAATTGAGTTTCAAAATACATGTATAGTAAATTTAACAGCGAGTCGAAAAAGGTACCATAGCTCCTTTACTACCTTCTTCTGAAATGATTGTAACTCTACAAGAAATTTGATTGAAATTTTACATACAGATAGATAGATTCTTGCCTTGAAATATCATATGGGATTCTTTTCTATGTATAATTATGAGTATTCATGAATAGTTTCACCGCCTTTTAAGCTACAATTACTAGGCTAAGGATTTTACTGATAATTTACTGAGGCAATTATGTGATGATATTATATTATGTATTTTATTACATAATGTATAGTTATATTTACCTAAAAAAATATTTTTCCAGGTAACATTTTAATGAGCTTAAGTCCAACAATGGCGAGTGACGTCATCAAACTAGGTTTTGTAATGTCTGTGGCGTTCAGTTTTCCGCTCATTATATTCCCGTGTAGAGCGAGCCTTTATTCATTCTTATACAGAAAAGTAAGTAGATAAGATTTATATACTTAATGATTTATTTCTAAAAAAAGGGAAAAGGATAGAGCCAAGTGTTGAACCTTGTGGAACACCTGCATATTAAATATATTTCTAGTATTCTATCTATCAATATTTCTTGCTGTCTAGATCTTATATGTTGGGTTGAATATAATTAATTAAAAATACCATATAAGATAAACAATTATCATAATTCAATCAGATTTATAACAACAAGAAGACAATGTAACGTTATCAATTGCATCTTAAAAATCTAAAAAAACAAAACATTCAAATATGCTAAAGATCTTAATTTAATGTAAATGTGTACGACAAAAACGCATTTTTACTACAGTGTTCATATTTTTCAGGTACACCCATCGCATCACGACCACATAATAAACCACTCGATACCAGAGAGTACATTTCGATGCATTACAGTTGCTATCATAGCTGTATCTCTATTTATAAGTCTGTTATTGCCTAATATTGAGTTGGTATTGGGCTTAGTTGGGTCCACTATTGGAGTTCTAGTATGTGTGGTGTTCCCAACCGCTTGTTTTATTAATGTCACTTTTAAGAACACCAATGAAAGAGTATTAGCAAAGGTAAATTTTAGAAATAAATATTACATTTAATTTAATATTGTAATATCAAGAAAACATCTAATATACTTTCATTTTTTTTTTTCAGTTCATCTTAGTATTAGGCCTTATTATTCTGGTCCTCGGAACGTACGCGAATTTACAAGCTGCAGAAAATACAAGAGACAAGTACGATGATAAATATATCACTCAAGAGCGTATTGATAAAATAGTTGAAGATTTCTTTGAGAAAATGGAAAAGGCTGAAAGTAAGTTATATTTTGTCGCGTTGGTTGCATGCTTTATGTTTCTAATTTTATAAATTACTAGCTTTCCGCCCGCAGCTTCGCCCGCGTTTTCAAAGAAAAACTCGCATAGTTCCCGTTCCCGTGGGATTTCCGGGATAAAACCTATCCTATGTGTTAATCCAAGTTACCCTCTATATGTGTGCTAAATTTCATTGTAATCGGTTCAGTAGTATTTGTGTGAAAGAGTAACAAACACACACACACACATCCTCACAAACTTTCGCATTTATAATATTAGTAGGATTATACTGATTGTGATATTTTTTTCAGAGCTCAAACCGATCATTAATGAGCCTAAAAAAGGAGTTAATAATGACGTGGCAGGAGATTCTGTTGCATTACCGCCTAATCCAATTCCACCTGAATCACGGTCGAATGAAAGGAAACTTGCTCCAATAGAAACATTAGAAAATAAAAAGGACATTATACCAGATGATAAGGAAAAAATAAACAAAGAATCGGAAGAACAGGCACAAAACGTTGAGGAGAAATTCAACGGGAATAAACTAGCAAACGGTGAAAATACTAAAAAGAAAACGGATGAAAGACTAAAGGATGAAATAAAAGCAAATCAAGAAAAAATACAAGTGATCAAAACTAATCAAGAAAAACTTGATATAATGAAATCAAATCAAGAGAAAATAGATATGATAAAACACCAGCAACTAATGGAAACTATTAAACAGCACGGACAGGAACAAAAGGAGCTAATCAAAGAACAGAAAGAAATTTTGGATGAGTTGAGAAAGACAAAAGATGAAATAGAAAAGAATAAAAAAGAAATAGACAACACTGAAGCGAAAAAGATAGCTGTTGAAAGTATACAGAAGATAGCAAATATGGCGATACAGAGTCTCACAGGCGTATCAGATGCGCCCGTTGAGCAAATAAATGGTGACAAAAAATTAGAACCATTAGACAAAATTGTTGATAACGCTGTTAATGAAATAGCCAAAAAAGCGGCAGAAACCTTAAACGTTGTAAAGAAAACTGAAAACATAAAAGAAAAACCGGGCCCCAATAGCAAAGTAGAATCAGTCGGTGAAAAGAAAAATGAGCATATTTTAATGAAAAAGATCGAAACAAAAAATATCGAAAACGTAGGTGAAAAGAAGAATAGTATTCAGGAACCCAATGTAAACGTTTTAAATGTCAATAACGCCGAGAAACAAAGCAAAGACATCATATTAGAAAGTAAACCGCAATTAAATGTACCACAAAATTTACCCACTGAAATTAAAGTAAGCCCAATCGTTGATAGCATTCAATCAAACGGACAGCAAAATAAAATAAATTTAGACAAATCAAGTAAAGATAACATAAATAATAATCAAAATGTTGATAAAACGAAACATACCCATACTGCAGATGAACCTCAATCTTATAAAGAGGGTGAAGATGCGCAAATACAACCAAAACCAAGATTAGAAAAAACTGTCGGCAATGTTCCTTTAGCGATAGCTTTGAGCGAAAGTTCTAAAATTAAACAAGAACACATAGAAAGGATAAAGGAAAAAGCTAATCAAAATGCTAAAGCAAATGTTGAACCTAATAAACTAAATGGTGCTGTAGACAATAAAGTTGAAATGAAAGAAAAGGCAGAAAACTTTCTTTTAAGACAGAAACGTGAAGTAGTAGATTGCACGGAAAAAACTACTTTAAAACCAGAAGATAAGCAGATTTGTGAAAATCTCATAGATCAACCAGAGATTAAGAAAGATACAGCTGACATTCTACCAAAGGTTGATTTAAATGATGTTTTATCAAAAAGTTTGCCAATCGACATACATCACATACGATCACTGAAAAGTTACGAAGAAAATGATAAGATTTGAAGTTTATGTTGCGAGAAATACCATTTCATTATTATTTGATACTAATTAAGGCGTTAACTATTTATTTTATTGTAATTATTTGTAATTTTAACTATAAATAAAAAGGTTACTAATGTGCAAGATTCTGCATTTACGTTGTTATAGTCGTAAAATAATGTTGTGGTAAGTCTGTGATCTCATGAAATCAAAATTAATGTAATAAATACCATGAAAGCCTTCATAATCATCCTTAGGTTAATATTTTGTGAGGATGTGAAATACTATTGTATGTGATGCGATGGACTGATTGTGTAATAAATATATTTTAATATTTATGTAAAACTTTCGTTTTATTTCATACCTTTTTTGTATTTTTATTTAATAACTAACTGCCGAATACGCTGTTCTGCCGGACAGCTTAATAATTTAGGTGTAAAAAAAAATTACGACTTATTTTGAGACCTGATTTCATAGAATCGGTCAAGCTGTTTCCTAGGAGTATGGCAATTTAACACTAATACGAAAATGTTTTACATAAACTAGTATGTTACATTAAAGAATTTACTTATCGAGTGATAAACGCTCGATACTAATGCATTTTATATTATCATATTGAATCGAAAATACCTACACACTAGGAAGATGTCGCGTCCTAGCGACTGCAAGTTTACCGATTTATAAATAACTTTCAGGTATATAGTGTATTGGATTTGTAATTTTAGTTATTATTACCTAGAATCGAAATTAGGCGGCATAGTATTAATTGCTTTCCTTAAGTCTTAGCCTAGGCTCGAAATATTACTTAATAAATTTGAACTGAATGGATATGAAAATTTAATAGAAGTGATTAAAAACTTAAGGATTCACCAGTAACACAATAGGTTGCCATAGCTCTTACAATAAACTTGTTTAAGTGATCTTTACCGTAATTCACGTTTTTATAGATTTTGGGTTGTTTTTAACACAACAATGTTATTTCTGCAATAAAGTATTTAATAAATAAATCAAATAATAAGTCGAATTCGGCACTAAAAATTATAAAATGAGTTATTTATTTACTTATAGCTGCGTTGTTTTCTTGTTTTGATTACACTGTAATATTCGAATGGTATACGTATTTAATAAATGGTTAGTCACGCCTGAATCTGTTTTAACCTTAGCTGTTTACCTATGTATTAAACAGGTATTTAATGTACATTATTTTGTTATTGGACAGTTTCCGTTTATATTTGAGATTAAAATTTGACTAGGCAACATCTAGGCAAGGTATTTTTTAATTATTGAGAAAATTTTAAAGCATTTTAACTGTATTTGAAGATTTTTTGGTTTAAAATACTTTAAAATGCTCTAGTCTAGAGTTAAATAATTTTAAACATATCGCTTAGTTTTATTGTCTTTCAATCAATAACCTTGCATTAATAATGGGAAGTGAAATTTTTGTAGATTACAGATGAATTTAGATCAAACGAACATAGAGCAAGAGCTTTCTTTCGTTTTCTTTTAGTGTAAACGAAAACTCGTATTCAGTGTTGTTCTGTATTAGAACATTGCATAGAATCTTTACAAGGGCACTAAGAACAACGAAAGAATGCTCTACGCCTGTTTACACTAAAATAATTTGACATAGTGGGGTTAGAATGAGCATTCGCTCGTTTTATGTATATTTTTTATTTATGCACTGTAAAATAAGGCATTTCGTACACAAGGCAAGGAGTAGTGCATGAAGGTACTTATAGTACACAATATTTTATAATTATACAGGATTAAAGGTAAAAAATAAAACACAGTTTTTAATAATTGTATTGTATATTAAAAATTAAAAATGAAAAACAAATAAAATTAAAAACTAAATTATCCTATTCCATACATTTGCTTAACATTATTAACACGCTTCTTGTACATTTTCTCCCGAGACCTGAAAATTTAAAGGAAATTCATTAAGAATAAAGTAATAAGAAATTAAAGAAATAGTGGTTAAGTCTTATTCGTTTTAGTTTTTAACCGGGATATGTAGTAACTAGCAAGTAATGAATCTATACTAATATTATAAAGCTGAAGATTTTGTTTGTTTGTTTGTTTGAACGCGCTAATCTCGGGAACTACTGGTCCGATTTGAAAAATTCTAACTAACTATATATCAAAACTATATATCATCACGCTACGACCAACAGGAGTGGAGCCACGGGGATGAAACCGCGCGGAGCAGCTAGTAAAAAATATAATTAAACTAGGTGACCCACGCAACTCCGTTTGCGTTCAAGAGGAATATTTTTCCCGCGTTTCAAAGAGATATTAATTAAATTTTTATAATATTAGTAAAGTATACATATTACAAACCAATGAAACTATAGTTGCGAATTACGTCGTGTGGGCGTTCCCCGCTCTGACGTCACGGGCGAGCCCGCCTTGCTGTCTGCGTCGCGTTTCTGTTCATATAAAATATAAATATATTATTTTAATTAATATTTCAATTGCTTTGATGAAAAAAGTTATATTCATTTATTCAGTTTCATACATTTTTGACTTACAGTATAAAATTTGCCAATAATATAAAAAATTAGTTTATTTTATCAAATTTTAACACAATTTACTCAAATTTTATATAATACTAGCGGTCCGCCCCGGCTTCGCCCGTGGTACCTACATATGAAAAATAGATGTTGGCCGATTCTCAGACTTACCCGATATGTACAGAAAATTTCATGAGAATCGGTCCAGCCGTTTCGGAGGAGTATGCAGACTAACATTGTGACACGAGAATTTTATATATAAGATATAATTTGTGTAAGTAAACTAATTACCACTATATTCTATGCTAGCTTACCGCCCGCGGCTTCGCCCGCTTTGTCTAAAACCTAATAAATTATATACTAAAACTTTCCTCTTGAATCACTCTATCTATTAAAAAAAACCGCATCAAAATCCGTTGCGTAGTTTTAAAGATTTAAGCATACAAAGGGACATAGGGACAGAGAAAGCGACTTTGTTTTATAATTTATACTATGTAGTGAAGTACTAAAGTCCATACATAATTGATCGATACTATTAGAGCCATTTCAAGAATTTTCTTCATGTATATATTTTATTGTGACCACAACGTGAACGCAAAAAAAAAAGAGAAACACAAAATGAAAACGCGTACAAGGCAAAACGAACCTTAACATCAGTGGAGGTCCTCCGCTTGGGCGTGTGTATCGCTTGGCACGCGCGTGTGAACGACGCTCTGCGCCCGCGAGTGGGCGTGTCGGGGTCCGCTAGCGGGGAGCCTGCTACTGGACTGCTTACTGAAACGAGTCAATTATATCGCAGTCAAAGAAAAACCCGCATAGTTCCCGTTCCCGTGGGATTTCCGGGATAAAACCTATCCCATTTCCCGGGATAAAAAGTAGCCTATGTCCTTTCTCGGATATCAAAATATCTCTATACCAAATTTCATGCAAATTGGTTCAGTAGTTAAGGCGTGATTGAGTAACAGACAGACAGACAGAGTTACTTTCGCATTTATAATATTAGTATGGATTATTTATTGTACATTATTATTATGAATAGAAAAGATTTATATTTACTAAATAAACTCTATCGATTAAAAAAAACAAAAGAGGGTATGTGCCGAGCACGCGTGTCAGAAGTGAAACTTCTTTGGCAAAATTCAATGATATAGCTTGACCGTAGCGGCTGTACCGCGGTGTAGGTATGTGCGGTGAGGCACAGTACAGCCCCTGCGGTCAAGCTATACCAAAATCGTCGCCTTATTTCATAACGTGACGGTATTGCCATGATGCGACCTTGAAATTTTACTCTCAACGTGCCTACAGAAGTTTCTCTTCAAAAAGCATTATAGCATTTTAAATACTTCATTTATTGTATTAAAATGGTTATATTTTAAGATTTAAAGAATAGAAAGAACTGGATCAAGTAAGTGAGGGGAGGAGGAGTGTCCGTTCAGCGTATAGAACGTTAAAACGCTAAAAAGCTAGAGCGCCGAGCGATCGAAGACGTCGCTAAAGTAAGGCTAAGGTATTGATACATGGTACGCCACTTTTCATTCACAATAGTATATTTATGTAGATTGGGAGCCAAAAAATGAAAATTGGGTAAATAAATAAAGATAAACAACTCACTAGAGACATCAGCGGAGATCCTGCGGCTGATTCTGGCGGGTTTCACTATGGTTTTTGTTTCAGATGCTGCGCGACTTACACGACCTGTTATCAATTGCCAATATTTTTTTATAAATAAGATTTAATTCCAAATTTATAAGAAATACACATTGTATTTACGAGAAGTTCTTGTCGTTTTCACTTCAATTATTGCAAGTACTTATAAACGAATTATCAATTTCGGTTGTTTTTCAAAAGATGAATTTGTAGCTAAAAATAATTTAAATCTTAAGATATATAAAAAGATGAACATAAAATCTTTATATCGTTTTGTAGTATTCAAACAGTTATTTTTTAGAATTTAAACTTTAAATACTAACAGTTTCGAGAAAGAAAGATTCTAAGAAAAAATATACAGAAGCTAATCGTGCAGTTAAATAAAAATAACAAAATTAAAAGCCTTAAAAAGCAACTTACGTGTCGGTTTGCTAGCGGAGGAAACGAGCGAATCTGGTGAATTCTGAAACTCTTCGGGATCGGGCGTGCCTAGTTTTAGTGATGGTAATAAATTTAGTACATGCAATGTTACTAATTACTACTATAGTTCGATTCAAAATTAATGGCGGTTCGGAAGTAACGTCCCGCTAATACCTAAAATTGTGTTCTGCGCATCGGATCGTACGATGTTCCGAGCCGCTATTTAGTTTGCATCGTACTGTATCAACGGCTATAATATTGATAATGTAACTGATATTATGAGTAGAAAGGTGTAGATAGGCTAAATCGCGTTGGTATGTGGCTAATTAAAACCAGAATTTTCGGTTGTCTTATTTTTCGCTCACGGTAGCTGAATCATGTCATCTTACTTTTACGTCTTATCGTGCGTACGAGTGTCGTTGAAGATCGAATATTGTGTTGGTAACCTATCTCCACCTATTTAAGTATTTACTTATATATCATTATTTAATAAATTTTTATATATACAGCGTCACTTCCTTAAGTTCTCAACTAAATAGGACGAGCATTTGTGATTATATTGTTTGTAGAATACTATTATAACCGTTGATATAATAAAGTCAAAGGAAGGATAGTAGCATGGTACTAAATTAATAGCAGAGATTAATATTTATTTGCTGAGTGCCTTATTTAAATACAAGTGCATTTATGAAAAAATATATATATATATATATATATATATATATATATATATATATATATTTATTAAGTTGCTTGTTAATTTTTTAGTTCAATAGCTTGTCAATGTACAGCTTGTCCATTTAAATGCAAAAAAAAAATAAACATTTTTACAAAACAAATTCAAGCAAAATTTACTAAAAAACGCGGGTACTTAAACATTAACTTACCCTCAAAGTCAGTTTTATCTAG
This sequence comes from Colias nastes, assembly GCA_907164665.1. Taxonomy (NCBI): domain Eukaryota; kingdom Metazoa; phylum Arthropoda; class Insecta; order Lepidoptera; family Pieridae; genus Colias; species Colias nastes. Next base: position 6,156 of record CAJQZM010042169.1, on the reverse strand, counting down.
AAGAGAGATAGGATCTATAGTTTGAACGTCTATTGAAGTAGACGCTTCTTGCGAGGGCCTTCGCCGACGACCTGGTGATTTCGCTTGAACTGTCTCTAGTACGGCCTTTTGGGAACGGAGTAATCTGTAAACGTACATACATGTATTTATTTATTTTTTGAAGAAGGCAGAGAACAACTAGACTGAAAATCACACAAAAAAAAATGTCTGAAGATAAACTCTGCATACGCGTGTATAAATCAGAGTTTTCTAATGAGCTATACTTTGACGGTCACTGCCAAGAAATGAGTATTATTTTCAATTAATATTTCATTCGACGCCGCTCGAACATTTTTTTAACGATTGTTAAAGGCGATTGTGAGTCTAGTTGTTTGTAGAACGTCAAAGAATAAAGAAACAATTTTTTGCATATTTCGCAAAAAAATGTTTTTATTAAAAAAAAAAGAGTTCTCAAAGACCTAAATTTTAGGTTGCATACTAATGATAAAATAACAGAATTGAGAACTTAGTATTTAGCGTTACGCGATATTAAAATTACTATATTAAACAATTCCTGCATATGAATTATTATAACAAAATTAACTCACCGTCTTGCACTGGAATATTCGTTAACATCTTGACTATCTCTATTCGCGTCTTCAACGGGCGCTTCCGGTATCACAGACAAATCGGTTTTAGTGTTCAATATGGATTTCCTTCCTTTCCTTACGCTCCTATCTCCATCCTCACTAGTTTTACTCCTTGCTGACTTTCCAGAACCTTCCGAAGCAACGCTAGCTGTATCATCATCTTTTTTATTACTAGCTCTTGTTCTACGTCGTGGAGTTAATTCTTCTAACGGCATTAATTCATCGTCCTTTTCGGATAATTCTCTAGATGCCCGTCTGGTTAGAATCTTTCTTATTTCTGTGTTTGGTGTTTTGGATCGTCGACCACGTCTGGGCGAATCTTCTGGCGTTTCTGGAATGTTCTGGTCGTTTTTCTCTGACGTTGTGCGTTTGCGTGGCGTTTTTGGTTCAGGATCTTTGTCAGTATCTGTTGAGCCTTTTCTGGACCGTGGCTTTGGTTTTTCTGTAGCGATTTCAGTTGTATCACTAATATCTTGAGATTTAGTGGACGTCGATCGCTTTCTAGTGCGAGGCGCTGCTTTTTCTATTTGCGTTTCTTGAACTATTTCACCAACTGTTTGTGTTTCCGCTTTTTCTTGTTTCTCTTCAACTATCTTGTCTTTTTTTACATCACTTTCAGTTATTTTCTCTTGCTTATCTGAATCTTTATGTGTTTCCTCCAATTCTAATTTCTTATCAACTTTTTGTGTGGTTTCCTTTGCTGTGGCGTCTACAACATCCATATCTACCGGAGTTTTATTACTTTCACTCATTTTAGTTTCAGGAATAACATCTACTACTGATTCCGTGACTTGAACTTGTTGATCTGTAAAATTAATTACAAATTCACATTAAACAACACACGAAAAAGATCATAATTTATTAGCTGTGCCCTGTGGTTGCGTGCGAGCAAAAGCAATAGCTTATGTGTTATTCTGGCAAAAAACCTATATAAATGCCAAGTATCTAAAAAATGTGTTCAGCGATTCAACAGTAAAAGAAGAAAAACATAATATAAACGTCCATCCTCACAAACTCTCGCATTAATAATATGAGTTTTATGGTGGATTTTAACTTATTTGATCATTTATAACTAATAATACCATTGAAAACATGTGTCCAACAAATAATTTCTTACCCTGATCAGTTTCCATAGCGACATCATTATCATTTTTCTCTTCTTTTTCCTCAGAATAATTAAGATTCCCCGATTGATCCGATTCAATGACAGAATTATCATCAGTAAGCATTGACGCATGTGCTTGGTTCAAATCAACTTCTATAACTTGAACTACTTCACTCTGTTTATTATCTTCGACATTATTATCATTACTTTCATTTGGTGATTCTATTATTATATTATTTTCAACATTTTCTTCACTTATGACATTTTCCTGTGCGTCTTGTTCCACTATTTCCTGGATTTGTAGTTGATTCGAATCTGAGTCTGAATCGTTTATGGATATAACTTCCGCTTCTTCTGAGCTTGATGATGATGATTCCTGAAAAAAGACAATTAAATTTTGATTTGATTACATAAAGAAATATTGCATAAATAAAATAAGACTCATAAATTTTTTATCATTAACAGAGGTTCTTTGTTCGCACTAATTTAAGCGAATATAATTGTATCTTGGTATAGTAGTATCAAAAAATTATTTGAAGTCAAAATTACAGTCTATTTTTCATGTTTATCTGTTGCTAGATCAAATTTATTACAGGAAAATGTATTACTATACCTATCCATCCTTTCACACAGTCTAAGAGGCAAGACGACGGTCATAAAAATCGTCTTTCAAGTCTTAATCTTACAATTAATACTTACTTCCTCCGAACTTTCCTCTTCCTCCTCCTCTTCCACCTCGACTTCCACCTCAGTGCCAGAGTCAGATTCCTCCCGACACTCATCATCAGACATCTCCCCCTCAATTTCATTAATCTCCCGCTCAATTTCCACAATCTTCTCTTTTTCCTTCTGAATAACTCTCGCCGTATCTTGCTCCATTTGAGATTTCCAATTTTTATCCATATCTATATCACTATCACTTGTCATTAAACTCGACTGATTGATCTGTTTTTCAATCGTACTATCATTACCTAAGACGGATTTGCCTAATTCACTTTCGTCCATTTTAATTTCAGGCGGTAGCTTTTCCACCTTGTTGTCTGTATGCACACTTGTTTCTACGGAACTCTCGAAGCTATGTAACACGGATTTGCCTGCGTCTTCGTTGAAAGTCGTGAACGGTAGGGATTTAACTTCTGCACGAGTGACGCTTTCTTCATGAATACTAGATGTTTCACCCATACTGCTTTGGTAACTGTGTAAGACTGATTTTTCGACAAACGTTTCGTGAATGCTAGTAAACGCTGGGAGGGGTTTAATTTCATTGGAGCTTTCGTCCATTTTGGATATTTTCCCTGCTGTTATAGATAGACTATCATTGGAGCTTTGTAGAACAGATTTGTTGACTATAGGCGAGAAGGTAACGTCCATCAAACTAGTGCCTTGTTTGGAAGGCTTCATTGGAGTACATTCAATAACACTTTCAGATTTATCTTCAGTACTTTCTGATTCGACTGTCTCTACGTTTTGTTTGGTTTTAGCGAATGTGTTCGCTTCTAAGACCATTCTGGAGAGCGATTTTTTACCCTTGGCAGTAATGTCTTTCTTGGGTGACATTAGTTTTTCTGGTGTTTTGGGGCGGCTCCTACAGTAAATAAATAATAGATAATCGTTTAATTTTGTTCTTCCAATAGATAAAAAACAATAAAACCAACGCTTTAACTCTATTTGCGACATAAATGAATTTACCTCAAGCTTCGTGGACTCTCTAAAATGTGTTGATCTTTTTGTATTTCCACCTCAGGAGTGTGGGATCGACTTCTGTTAATAAATAATCATGCATATTAAAAATTCCCGCAAAATAACTAATTTTAACAATTATTATAAACATTGGGAATTTATCTGTTCGTGGTCTTATGTATGCGAAAGCTGTTGGATACAGTTTTACTTAAAAAACGCAATAAATAAAGCGGAAAGCTCATGAATTTTTTTTTAATAATAATTGTTGTTTAATGTATTTCTAATTAAATTTATTTAAATTTTGTACTAATAACTTACCTCAGGCTTCTACGTGTAGGCGATTCAGAAGGCTTAGTAGGCGACTCCTTGATAACTTCTAAACGAGGCGACTCCATTACTCTCTCTATTCTTTCTGGTGTGCGCGGTCGGCTTCTATAAAATATGTGGGATATTAAAAAATTTAATTTAAAAAAATATTTGTTTTTGACTTGTATTTAATAGCTGCGCTCCGCGCTTTCACCCGCGTGGCTCCGCTTCTGTTGTCTATAGCCTTCCTCGATAAATGGGCTATCAAACATCGAAATAATTTTTCAGTAGTTGTAGAGATTAGCGCGTTCAAAGATTGTTTCTTCAAACAATCTTTGAACATTCATTTAATATTACAAACTCTTCAGGTTTATAATATTAGTATAGATAATGTGCCAACCAAAGTTATAGATGACGATTCATATATTATATTATAGGAAATCTATACTAATATTATAAAGCTGAAGAGTTTGTTTGTTTGTTTGTTTGTTTGTTTGAACGCGCTAATCTCGAGAACTACTGGTCCGATTTGAAAAATTCTTTCGGTGTTAGATAGCTCATTTATCGAGGAAGGCTATAGGGTATATATCATCACGCTACGACCAACAGGAGTGGAGCCACGGGGGTGAAACCGCGCGGAGCAGCTAGTACATAATATTCAAGAAATACAAAAAACTTCATAGACATCAAAATAACAGAAAAAAAAATATCCACAATTATTTTAAAAATACAATTTTTTTACTCTAATTAAAGCCTGTGTTATCGATAAAATAAATTACCTAGTAGATGGTACAAACAATGTATTTGTAGGGTTTAATTCATCAGCCTGTTCCAATTTTGGCACTTCCAAGATGGCCGGTAGGGGCGAAGTACGTGGGCTTACTTCTGGCGTACGAGATCGGCTTCTAGAAACATCCATAAAGTAAGATTTATATAAAGTGATGTATAAACCAAAAGAAAAATGAAAAATAGAACGATTATTTATTGCAATACAAATACAATATAACCTGGGTTCTGCAGGTAGTAAAATTAACTACGTAATTCATATTCATAATTAATTAATGTTTTGGGAAAGTAAGAATTGTACAAACATAATATACAATCATATACAAACATACATTGTTTAGGATAAGAATTTTAATTAATTTCTTATACTGGAACGGTTATGACATTTTTATTTAGTCCATGTCGGTAGTTTTTGTGGAGGAAGGAAGGCGGAATTCCTCCATCGAAAAAGGGAGGATCTCTTCTACTCGACTGGCCGGCCGTGAAGGCCCCGATGGATGATGTCGGAAAGTTGTATATATGCTCTGTAGCGAAAACATTTCGCTTGCGCGATTCAGAGCGAGGTGTCGCTACAGTGTTAATGTTAAAATTACCTGGTAGCTCTGTTAGAACGAAGTGGAGTAACTATCGGTGAGTCTTGACGATCGGGAGTTCCGCTGCGGCTTCTAGAAATATTGAATTTTAACCATACGTACTTGTTTAGTTACGGAAACTTATAGATTTATATAGAAAAATCTTTAATTTTCTTTGCAACAGTTTACACCTAATTCTTTTTTCCTTCAAGAAAATGTTTCAAAAATAACTTAACAAATTAAGAAATGTGTTGAATTTTATTGAGGAAATATAAGCTTTTGAATAAACTGAATCATAAAATAAATCTTAACTATAATACGATAAAATACCCACCTATTAGCCACTGGTGTACTTTCACTAACACCAGATCTAATACTCCTTCTACCTTTAGGCGTTTTCGGTACAAAACTCAACTCCGCTGAGCTATTAAACTCCATAACATCATCCGTCCTTGTCACACTCGTACCAAACCGTATTTCTATCTCACTCTTCTCTGTAACAAATCGTCTTGGCTCAGTCGTTTCCGTACCGAATCGTCTCATCTCACTCGCACGTGTGTGATCACGTATGTCGGTCTCTCTCTTACGCTCTTCGGGTTCTGGCGTTCGGCTGAATCTTCTTTCGCCGGAATAACGCGGGTTTATTAGAGTTACGGGTATATCGGCTATGCTCTCTATTGATGTGTTCGGATCGTCTGATAGACTACTGTTCGCTGATATTGATAGGGATTTTCTAAAAAATAATAATAATATTTCAAATTAAGTACAAAAAATAAATCTTTCCATAAATCTGGTCGTCTGTGAGCAATCACTACATAGCGAAAAATTTTTTTTTAAATATATTCTCAGGTAAAGTTTAATTATATCATTTTCAGAGCAATAAAGCGTGAATAAATAAATAATTTTTTTTTCAAATAACATCGTATTACAAAAGTTACCTTGCTTTAACGGAGTCTTTGTATGATTTTCTCGCATTAATCTTGCTTTCAGCCGCGAATTTCTTTGGCGGAGATTCCAATGTTTTGTCTTGTTCTTGTACCTATGATATGTGAATGAATTATATATTCATACAATATAA